>CM024789.1:358546-477188 GCA_014281875.1 Nibea albiflora
ACCATGTTAACCATCTGATGGGCCAATAGTATGTATGTTAGTATGTATCTTAGTATGTATGTATGTTGGTATGTATATATTTTAGTATGTATGTATGTGTGTTAGTATGTATGTATGTTAGTATGTCTTTCTGTCTGTGGTTCTATCTCTCTCTATATGTCTCAGGGAAATGTCAAATGTCGTTCTGACAAGTGTGTGTGTGTGTTTTCTAGTTTTACGTAGTTCTCTCTCAATGTGTGGTACAATATTGTTACAATAAAGTTTAATTTTATTTGAACCAAGAACAGCCTTCACATTTTTATTTAATTTGCTCTTGAAAACTGAGTGTGAGTGATTGTCAAAAGTAAAGCCAGAATTACTTGCAGACTCCTCATACATCATTCATGCTCCCTGTAGTAAGATGCTTGATGCTGTGGGCATCCACAAACAAGTTGATAATAGTTCACACTTCACTCTGAACTAGTACGCAGATTTTCACACCTATCTGTCTTCTAGAGGTGCCACCCATCACAAGCACCAACTATTATGGTCTTCCATGGCTGAAAGACTACTATAATCACTATCCTATACACTCACCACCTATCAAGTCATCAGTATAAAAATAAACATGATGAACGATGCTCATCATAAACCCGTATCCTAGGCAACAGCTGCTATTATATCCTATACTTACCTAGTTTATCAAGACCATAGCTGCTATTCATCATCCTAGCAGAGTGGATGTGGTACTTTACTTTTTTAAACTCAGGTCAAGTCTAGTCAGTTCTAGAATTCTAGTCTTTGACATTTATAGTCGTACTTGGGGCTTGGTACCCAAAATCTCACATGGTGGGGGGATGATGTCATCCCCCATCTGACCTGTCGTCCTGGCTCCCCCTCGCCGTAGCTCTTTTATTGTACCTCATCGACCTCTAGTTGTGATAGCAGTTTCTGATCGCGTATTTTGAAACCCTAACAGCTAACAGTACGCAATAACAATATGCAAAATATTATGGCAAAATATGCATAGTATAGTATGGCAAAAAAAAGTCATAGTATAGTATGGCAAAATATGCATTGTCTAGTATGGCAAAAAAGTCATAGTATAGTATGGCAAAAAAAGTCATAGTATATAGTATGGCAAAAAAAGTCATAGTTTAGTATGGCAAAAAAAGTCATAGTATAGTATGGCAAAAAAAGTCATAGTATAGTATGCCAAAAAAAGTCATAGTATAGTTTGGGGAAAAAAGTCATAGTATAATATGCCAAAAAAAGTCATAGTAAGTATAGTAAAAAAAAAATCATAGTATAGTATGGCAAAAAAAGTATATTATGCCCAAAAAAAGTCATAGTATAGTATGGCAAAAAATGTCACTGTATAGTATGGTAAAAAAAATCATAGTATAGTATGGCAAAAAAAGTCATAGTTTAGTATGGCAAAAAAAGTCATAGTATAGTATGGCAAAAAAAAGTCAGTTTAGTATGGTAAAAAAAAACTCAGTATGTTAAAAAAAAAGTCATAGTATAGTATGGCAAAAAAGTCATAGTATATAGTATGGCAAAAAAGTCATAGTATAATATGCCAAAAAAGTCATAGTATAGTATAGTAAAAAAAAAAATCATAGTATAGTATGGCAAAAAAATTATATTATGCCAAAAAAGTCATAGTATAGTATGGCAGAAAAAGTCATAGTATAGTATGTCATATTATAGTATGGCAAAAAAAGTCATAGTTTAGTATGGCAAAAAAAGTCATAGTTTAGTATGGTAAAAAAAAACTCATAGTATGTTAAAAAAAAAAGTCATAGTATAGTATGGCAAAAAAAAGTCATAGTATAGTAAGGCAAAAAATGTCATAGTATATAGTATGGCAAAAAAGTCATAGTATAGTATGCCAAAAAAAGTCATAGTATAGTATAGTAAAAAAAAATCATAGTATAGTATGGCAAAAAAAGTCATAGTATAATATGCCAAAAAAAGTCATAGTATAGTATAGTAAAAAAATCATAGTATAGTATGGCAAAAAAAAGTCAGTTTAGTATGGCAAAAAAAGTCATAGTATAGTATGGCAAAAAATGTCATAGTATAGTATGCCCCAAAAAAAGTCATAGTATAGTATGCCAGAAAAAGTCATAGTATAGTGTAGTAAAAAAAAAATCATAGTATAGTATGGCAAAAAAAAGTATATTATGCCAAAAAAAGTCATAGTATAGTATGGCAAAAAAAGTCATAGTATAGTATAGTAAAAAAAATCATAGTATAGTATGGCAAAAAAAGTCATAGTATAGTATGGGAAAAAAAGTCATAGTATAATATGCCAAAAAAAGTCATAGTATAGTATAGTAAAAAAAATCATAGTATAGTATGGCAAAAAAATTATATTATGCCAAAAAGTCAGTATAGTATGGCAGAAAAAGTCATAGTATAGTATGTCATATTATAGTATGGCAAAAAAAGTCATAGTTTAGTATGGTAAAAAAACTCATAGTATGTTAAAAAAAAAAGTCATAGTATAGTATGGCAAAAAAGTCATAGTATAGTAAGGCAAAAAATGTCATAGTATATAGTATGGCAAAAAAGTCATAGTATAGTATGCCAAAAAAAGTCATAGTATAGTATAGTAAAAAAAAAATCATAGTATAGTATGGCAAAAAAAGTCATAGTATAATATGCCAAAAAAAGTCATAGTATAGTATAGTAAAAAAAATCATAGTATAGTATGGCAAAAAAAAGTATATTATGCCAAAAAAAAGTCAGTTTAGTATGGCAAAAAAAGTATATTATGCCAAAAAAAAGTCATAGTATAGTATGGCAAAAAAGTCATAGTATAGTATGGTAAAAAAAATCATAGTATAGTATGGCAAAAAAAGTCAGTTTAGTATGGCAAAAAAAGTCATAGTATAGTATGGCAAAAAAACTCAGTTTAGTATGGCAAAAAAAGTCATTATAGTATGGTAAAAAAAGTCATAGTTTAGTATGGTAAAAAAGTCATAGTATATAGTATGGCAAAAAAGTCATAGTATAATATGCCAAAAAAGTCATAGTATAGTATAGTAAAAAAAAAATCATAGTATAGTATGGCAAAAAAATTATATTATGCCAAAAAAGTCAGTATAGTATGGCAGAAAAAGTCATAGTATAGTATGTCATATTATAGTATGGCAAAAAAAGTCATAGTTTAGTATGGTAAAAAAACTCATAGTATGTTAAAAAAAAAAGTCATAGTATAGTATGGCAAAAAAAGTCATAGTATATAGTATGGCAAAAAAGTCATAGTATAGTAAGGCAAAAAATGTCATAGTATATAGTATGGCAAAAAAGTCATAGTATAGTATGCCAAAAAAAGTCATAGTATAGTATAGTAAAAAAAAAATCATAGTATAGTATGGCAAAAAAAGTCATAGTATAATATGCCAAAAAAAGTCATAGTATAGTATAGTAAAAAAAATCATAGTATAGTATGGCAAAAAAAAGTATATTATGCCAAAAAAAAAGTCATAGTATATTATGCCCAAAAAAAGTCATAGTATAGTATGGCAAAAAAGTCATAGTATAGTATGGTAAAAAAAATCATAGTATAGTATGGCAAAAAAAGTCATAGTTTAGTATGGCAAAAAAAGTCATAGTATAGTATGGCAAAAAAACTCAGTTTAGTATGGCAAAAAAAGTCATTATAGTATGGTAAAAAAAGTCATAGTTTAGTATGGTAAAAAAAAAAACTCAGTATGTTAAAAAAAAAGTCATACTATAGTATGGCAAAAAAGTCATAGTATATAGTATGGCAAAAAAGTCATAGTATAATATGCCAAAAAAGTCATAGTATAGTATAGTAAAAAAAAAATCATAGTATAGTATGGCAAAAAAATTATAATATGCCAAAAAAGTCAGTATAGTATGGCAGAAAAAGTCATAGTATAGTATGTCATATTATAGTATGGCAAAAAAAGTCATAGTTTAGTATGGTAAAAAAACTCATAGTATGTTAAAAAAAAAAGTCATAGTATAGTATGGCAAAAAAAGTCATAGTATATAGTATGGCAAAAAAGTCATAGTATAGTAAGGCAAAAAATGTCATAGTATATAGTATGGCAAAAAAGTCATAGTATAGTATGCCAAAAAAAGTCATAGTATAGTATAGTAAAAAAAAATCATAGTATAGTATGGCAAAAAAAGTCATAGTATAATATGCCAAAAAAAGTCATAGTATAGTATAGTAAAAAAAAAAATCATAGTATAGTATGGCAAAAAAAAGTCATAGTATAATATGCCAAAAAAAGTCATAGTATAGTATAGTAAAAAAAATCATAGTATAGTATGGCAAAAAAAAGTATATTATGCCAAAAAAAAGTCAGTTTAGTATGGCAAAAAAAGTATATTATGCCAAAAAAAGTCATAGTATAGTATGGCAAAAAATGTCACTGTATAGTATGGTAAAACAATCAGTATAGTATAGTAAAAAAAAGTCATAGTTTAGTATGGTAAAAAACCTCAGTATGCCAAAAAAAGTCATAGTATAGTATAGTAAAAAAAATCATAGTATAGTATGGCAAAAAAAGTCATAGTATAGTATGGCAAAAAAAAGTATATTATGCCAAAAAAAAGTCAGTTTAGTATGGCAAAAAAAGTCATAGTATAGTATGGCAAAAAATGTCATAGTATAGTATAGTAAAAAAAATCATAGTATAGTATGGCAAAAAAAAGTATATCATGCCAAAAAAAAGTCATAGTATAGTATGGCAAAAAAGTCATAGTATAGTATGCCAAAAAAAGTCATAGTATAGTATAGTAAAAAAAATCATAGTATAGTATGGCAAAAAAAGTCATAGTATAATATGCCAAAAAAGTCATAGTATAGTATAGTAAAAAAAAATCATAGTATAGTATGGCAAAAAATTATATTATGCCAAAAAAGTCATAGTATAGTATAGTATAGTAGTAGTATAGTAAAAAAAAATCATAGTATAGTAAGGCAAAAAAAGTCAGTATAATATGCCAAAAAAAGTCATAGTATAGTATAGTAAAAAAAAATCATAGTATAGTATGGCAAAAAAAGTCATAGTATAATATGCCAAAAAAGTCATAGTATAGTATGCCAAAAAAAATCATAGTATAGTATGGCAAAAAAAGTCATAGTATAGTATGGCAAAAAATGTCACTGTATAGTATGGTAAAAAAATCATAGTATAGTATGGCAAAAAAAGTCATAGTATAGTATGGCAAAAAATGTCACTGTATAGTATGGTAAAACAATCAGTATAGTATAGTAAAAAAAAGTCATAGTTTAGTATGGTAAAAAACCTCAGTATGTTAAAAAAAAGTCATAGTATAGTATGGCAAAAAAAGTCAGTATAGTATGGCAAAAAAAGTCAGTTTAGTATGGCAAAAAAAGTCATATTATAGTATGGCAAAAAAAGTCAGTTTAGTATGGTAAAAAAACTCATAGTATGTTTAAAAAAAAGTCATAGTATAGTATGGCAAAAAGTCATAGTTTAGTATGGTTAAAAAAACTAAAAAAAGTCATAGTATAGTATGGCAAAAAAAACTCATAGTATAGTATGGCAAAAAATGTCATAGTATAGTATGCCCCAAAAAAGTCATAGTATAGTATGCCAAAAAAAGTCATAGTATAGTAAAAAAAAATCATAGTATAGTAAGGCAAAAAAAGTCAGTATAATATGCCAAAAAAAGTCATAGTATATTATAGTAAAAAAATCATAGTATAGTATGGCAAAAAGTCATAGTATAGTATGCCCAAAAAAAGTCATAGTATAGTATGCCAAAAGTCATAGTATAGTATAGTAAAAAAAATCATAGTATAGTACGGCAAAAAAAGTCATAGTATAGTATGGTAAAAAAAAGTCATATTATAGTATGGCAAAAAAGTCATAGTATAGTATGGCAAAAAAAGTCATAGTATATAGTATGGCAAAAAAAGTCATACTATAGTATGGCAAAAAATGTCACTGTATAGTATGGCAAAAAGTCATAGTTTAGTATGGTTAAAAAAAGTCATAGTATAGTATAGTAAAAGAGTCATAGTATAGTATGGCAAAAAAGTCATAGTATAGTATGGCAAAAAAGCCATAGTATAGTATGGCAAAAAATGTCACTGTATAGTATGGTAAAACAATCAGTATAGTATAGTAAAAAAAAGTCATAGTTTAGTATGGTAAAAAACCTCAGTATGTTAAAAAAAAGTCATAGTATAGTATGGCAAAAAAAAGTCAGTATAGTATGGCAAAAAAAGTCAGTTTAGTATGGCAAAAAAAGTCATATTATAGTATGGCAAAAAAAGTCAGTTTAGTATGGTAAAAAAACTCATAGTATGTTTAAAAAAAAGTCATAGTATAGTATGGCAAAAAGTCATAGTTTAGTATGGTTAAAAAAACTAAAAAAAGTCATCGTATAGTATGGCAAAAAAAACTCATAGTATAGTATGGCAAAAAATGTCATAGTATAGTATGCCCCAAAAAAGTCATAGTATAGTATGCCAAAAAAAGTCATAGTATAGTATAGTAAAAAAAACCATAGTATAGTAAGGCAAAAAAAGTCAGTATAATATGCCAAAAAAAGTCATAGTATATTATAGTAAAAAAAATCATAGTATAGTATGGCAAAAAGTCATAGTATAGTATGCCCAAAAAAAGTCATAGTATAGTATGCCAAAAGTCATAGTATAGTATAGTAAAAGAAATCATAGTATAGTACGGCAAAAAAAGTCATAGTATAGTATGGTAAAAAAAAAATCATAGTATAGTATGGCAAAAAAAGTCATAGTTTAGCATGGCAAAAAAAGTCATATTATAGTCTGGCAAAAAAGTCATAGTATAGTATAGTAAAAAAAAAATCATAGTATAGTATGGCAAAAAATGTCATAGTATAGTATGCCCCAAACAAGTCATAGTATAGTATGGCAAAAAAAGTCATAGTATATAGTATGGCAAAAAAAGTCATACTATAGTATGGCAAAAAATGTCACTGTATAGTATGGCAAAAAGTCATAGTTTAGTATGGTTAAAAAAAGTCATAGTATAGTATAGTAAAAGAGTCATAGTATAGTATGGCAAAAAAGTCATAGTATAGTATGGCAAAAAAGCCATAGTATAGTATGGCAAAAAATGTCACTGTATAGTATGGTAAAACAATCAGTATAGTATAGTAAAAAAAGTCATAGTTTAGTATGGTAAAAAAACCTCAGTATGTTAAAAAAAGTCATAGTATAGTATGGCAAAAAAGTCAGTTTAGTATGGCAAAAAAAGTCAGTATAGTATGGCAAAAAAAGTCATAGTTTAGTATGGCAAAAAAAGTCATAGTATGGCAAAAAAAGTCATAGTTTAGTATGGTTAAAAAAACTGTAAAAAAAGTCATAGTATAGTATAGTAAAAAAAAAATCATAGTATAGTATGGCAAAAAATGTCATAGTATAGTATGCCCCAAAAAAGTCATAGTATAGTATGGCAAAAAAAGTCATAGTATATAGTATGGCAAAAAAAGTCATACTATAGTATGGCAAAAAATGTCACTGTATAGTATGGCAAAAAGTCATAGTTTAGTATGGTTAAAAAAAGTCATAGTATAGTATAGTAAAAGAGTCATAGTATAGTATGGCAAAAAAGTCATAGTATAGTATGGCAAAAAAGCCATAGTATAGTATGGCAAAAAATGTCACTGTATAGTATGGTAAAACAATCAGTATAGTATAGTAAAAAAAGTCATAGTTTAGTATGGCAAAAAGTCATAGTTTAGTATGGTTAAAAAAAGCCATAGTATAGTATGGCAAAAAAGTCAGTATAGTATGGCAAAAAAAAGTCATAGTATAGTATGGCAAAAAAGTCAGTATAGTATGGCAAAAAAAAGTCATATAGTATGGCAAAAAAAGTCATTATAGTATGGCAAAAAAAGTCTGTATAGTATGGCAAAAAAGTCATAGTATAGTATGGAAAAAAAAGTCATAGTATAGTATGTCATAGTATAGTATGGCAAAAAAAGTCAGTATAGTATGGCAAAAAAGTCACTGTATAGTATGGCAAAAAGTCATTATAGTATGGCAAAAAAAAGTCATAGTATAGTAAAAATAAAGTCAGTTTAGTATGGTTAAAAAACCTCATAGTATGTAAAAAAAGCCATAGTATGGTATGGCAAAAAAAGTCATAGTATAGTATGGCAAAAAATGTCATAGTATAGTATGGCAAAAAAAAGTCATATAGTATGGTAAAAAAAAGTCATATTATAGTATGGCAAAAAAAAGTCATATAGTATGGCAAAAAAAGTCATATTATAGTATGGCAAAAAGTCAGTTTAGTATGGTTAAAAAAAACTCAGTGTGTAAAAAAAGTCATAGTATAGTATGGCAAAAAGTCGTAGTTTAGTATGGCAAAAAAAGTCATAGTATAGTATGAGCAGAGTGGATGTGGTACTTTACTTTGTTTAACTCAGGTCAAGTCTAGTCAGTTCTAGTTCTAGTCTGACATTTATATTTATTTACATTTATACCTGGGGCTTGGTACCCAAAATCTCACATGGTGGGGGAATGATGTCATCCCCCGCCTGACCTGTCGTCCTGGCTGCCCCAAGCCGTAGCTCTTTTATTGTACCTCATAGTTGTGATAGCAGTTTCTGATCGCATATTTTGAAACCCTAACAGCTAATAGCTGTTCCTTGCATCCACGTGTCGCATCATGAAGTAGGCTGGTAACTTTAAGGACCTTGCCTAAGGGTCCACACTGGATTCGAACATGCATCTCCGGGGGTCAAAGTCAGCAGCGTTAACCACTGAGCTATCCAGTGAGCCAGAAACCTCTGTGAAGCTACCGATGATGAACATTCATCTTCATAAGTGGAGCTAGATAACAGTCAAAAAGCACCCACGTGTCGCATCATGAAGTAGGCTGGTAGCTTTAAGAGTCCACACTGGATTTGAACCCGGATCTCCCAGGTGAAAGTCAGCAGCATTATCCAGTGAACCACACAGCCTCTCCCCTCAGCCTCGCACCCACGTGTCGCAATTGAGCGAAATGCTTTGAAAGCATCGAAGGCTTGCGCGTTTTCCGACTGGTGCCTTCCGACATGCCAGCCCGTCGAGTTGCGCGGGAGTGCGAGGGCCCGTCCAACGCTGCTTGCAGCTTTAATTAAATTTGTAATGCAGTAACTACTTTAGTTACTTTCTGGGTAATAATTTCTGGTAATTAGTTACTGTAACTAGCTACTTTTTTAGAGAAACTTGCCCACAGTCGTCATTTAATTTGAATAATTTTTAAATAAAAAAATCATTTTAAGAATAAAAACAAACATCAGCTGACATGCTGCTTACAGATTGGACGATACAGTTCAAACACATGAAATCTGTAAATGTCTGACCAGCCGTCGTCCACGGAGACGCACGCTGATCTCTTCACTTCCTCTGATCTGATCGGAGAAGAGGCAACGGTGCACTGCACCACACTTCAAACCTTGAGACATCAGTTCCTCCTTCAGGACGTCCAAACAGAGACTGACGCTCGTCCACTGAGATTATAACCCTAACCCTTTTTTCAAACTTCTGACTGAAGAATGTGATCTACATGAGCAATGATTATTCCTACAGCCCATGAACATCACACAGACAGTTGTTTCATTTTAATCATTTTTAATAAAAACTCATTTTAAGAATGAAAACAAACATCAGCTGACATGCTGCTTCCTGATTGTATGACAGTTCAAACACATGAAATCTCTAAACGTCTCTGACTGCCGTCGTCCACGGAGACGCACTCTGATCTCTTCACTTCCTTTTGGTCTTTCCTGATTTGGCGAGCAGCGCCGGGTCGAACTGATCTGGTGTCAAACCTCTGACGGAGAACAGGCGTGCAGCGCGCTCCGACAGTGTTCCCCCACACTTCAAACCTCGAGACATCAGTTCCTCCTTCAGGACGTCCAAACCGAGAGACTGAAGCTCGTCCACTGAGGACGCCGAGGACAGATCAAGACACCGAGCCTGAAGAGGATGAGGACAAACAATGCTAACGTTAAACCTTCAGGAGAAGCTTCACCAGCTAACAGTACAAGCTAACTTTAGCTGGTTAGCAGCTAACGTTAGCAGGTTAACAGCATACAGACTACTAACCGGCTGCTTAAATCTGTTGGACTCCTCTGGAGGTCTCTGGTCCTCTGTGGGTCTCTGGTCCTCTGTGGACCTGATGGTTTTGTCTCTGGACTCTGTGGGTCTATGGTCCTCTGTGGACCTGATGGTTTTGTCTCTGGACTCTGTGGGTCTATGGTCCTCTGTGGACCTGATGGTTTTGTCTCTGGACTCTGTGGGTCTCTGGTCCTCTGTGGACCTGATGGTTTTGTCTCTGGACTCTGGGGGTCTCTGGTTCTCTGTGGACCTGAATGATTTGATTAATGAGTGTTAATGTGTCAGGTCCAGAATCTGAGTCTGGACTCTGGATCAGTTAATCTGTACCTGCTGCTCTGACTAGGCTCCGCCTCATGCATCGTCATGGTAATGGCAGCAGCTCCCCTGCTGAAGGACGACGTGGACGGAGACTCGTCATCGTCATCGTCCTCTGAGCTCAGCAGCTCGTCCACACCAGTCCTGTAACCATGACAACAGATTTAGCATAACCACTTACTTAAGTAGCTAACAGCTGATTAGCTGCTGCTAACTGAATGTGCTGTTAGCATGCTATCAGAACCGGGCTTGGCAGCCGGACGGGGCCGTGTTGGAGCACAGCCTCTGAGACCAACAGGGAATAACGTTACGCTACCGAGGTGATTCACAGACTGTTTGCTCAGCAGCTGATACAGAAACTGGACTGTCTGGGCCTGAACACCTCGCTGTGCAAATGGTTGCTGGACTTCCTGACGGCAGACCAGAGGCAGTCCGGGTCAGCAGGATCCAACACCATCATGCTGAACACAGGGGCCCCCCCAAGAATGCATGTTCAGCCCACACCAGCACACAACACCAACCTCTTTGTCAAGTTTGTGAACGACACGACTGTGGTGGGTCAACAACAACACCTGCATCACTGTGTGAGAGCAGCTGAGAGGATCATCAAGCTCCGCCCTCCAGGACATCTACAACACACACCTGGCCTGCAAAGCACTCAGCATTGTGGGTGACTCCACCCATTCCACCCACTGCTTCTTCAGCCTCCTGCCCTCTAGGAGCCTTCAGGCCAGAACCAGAACCAGAACCAGCAGACCAAGAGACAGTTTGATCCACCAAGCTGTCAGTCCCTGCTTCTCTGCCCCTGCAGAGCCAAACCACCTCTGTATTCTGCTGTGTTCACTGTACACTGGACTGGACACTGCTGGTTCAGAGGTTCTGTTACTGTGTTCACTGTTAGACTGGACACTGCTGGTTCAGAGGTTCTGTTCTGGTTCTGATCTGTCTGTTTTGGTACTAACAAAGGTTTAGATCCGGACTCACCAGAAACACGCCGTCGCTGTTGCCGTTTTCGTCTTCTTCTCTGGCTGCTCACTCTGCTCAGTGCTTGGTCTCTTCGTTGCAGCGACACCGTCGACCTTCACCTGAGCGCTGGACGACGCCTGCAGACCTAAAATACGCCAGACGTTACCGTCAATGCACGTTACTAACTAAACTTCCTCCCTGAGTCTCTGTGCTCTCTCGTCCAGCAGGTTCTTCTGGATCGTGGCTGCTGCTGACGTCCACTAAATATATTATTACTGTCATTATTGCTCCCATTTCTCCATCACAGTTTATAGTTAATGATTTACTGCTGCTGTGCATCTGTGTCTCTCTATCACAGCTGCTGCTGTAATCATTCTATCATTCATTGTAACTGTACAACATGTTTGTGTTGATTGTTCTGTACATGTGACATCCATGTGACGTCTGTCCGTCCTGGCAGAGGGATCCCTCCTCTGTGGCTCTTCCTGAGCTTTCTTCCACATGTTTTCCCTGTTAAAGGGGAACCGAGGGTCTAAGGACAGAGGGAGTCACTGCCTGTACAGACTGTGAAGCCTCTGAGGAGAAATGTGTTTGTGACTTTGGGCTGTACAAAGAAAATCTGATTTGCTTTGATGTTACACACTGATCCTGGACTAATGGAAAAAAAAGCAGTCACATGACATGTCACACCTTTGATGACGGAGTCCTCGAGGCGCTCCGACAGGTCGTGGCACTGCTGCTGGTACTCCGGGTCAGTGAAGTGGTGTTTGGGCTGGGACAGTTTCCTCTGCAGACGCTCCAGACGCCGCTGCTCCTTCTCTGCCTCGCGCTCTGCCTGCTTCTTCAGCCACTCCGCCATCCTAACACACCACAGAAAAATGTTAACAGTGTGTGGGCCGACGCCAGGCCCTGCCCACAGGAAGCCAGATTCTTACTCTTTCTCGTGGTTGACGTCTCGGAGGCGGCGCCCACTCAGGTCTCTGCATGCCTCCCGGTTGGTCGTCTTCTCGATCTGAGCACCGAGAGCTCGCAGCATGGAGCCGAACCCTGAAACACACCACAGAAGAAGAAGACAGCGTGCGTCATGGCGGCTCACACACAGATTCAGTTCTCAGCACATTTCCTGAACAAACCTCCTTTCCCGCCACAGAGGCGGGCCTCCAGGTGATAGATGGCCCCGGGCTGAAGACGCTCCTCCAGGTGAGACAGGTGACCATTTCTGACCACGTACAGGTCCACCAAAGAAGAAGAAGACAGTCCCTGCAGAGACAGACAGGTAATATGGTACTGTGAAGTAATCTGGTACTCAACAGGCACTGATCCACATTCTGATACAGACAGTTTGGAATCAGCTGTAACACCTGATACATATTTTTGTTTTTCTCCCGTCGACCTTCATCAAATAACTTCAATCATTTCTTCATCTAAGCCGTCAGCCTGTCTCTTAGACTGGTGAAGGGTGTTTTACCTCTAGTCAGCTCTTCTTTACTGGACATGATTAATCTGTCTTTATTATCAGGATATGTACCACAGTCCTTTAAAGTAGCTGTAATTAAACCTCTTCTTACAAAGCGCACTCTGGATGCAGCCAATCACAGACTGAGATCAAACCTCCCACATGTTTTCCCTGTTAAAGGTTGTTGTTGGCACTGAGTCAGGCTCTGAGGATAAATGTGTCTGTGACTTTAAGAAGTAAAATAACATTTGATTTGATAATGTGAAGTAATCTATTACTATGTTTTCAGGATGATCATGTGACATGTCACAGCCATGTCAGGTTCCTCTCTGATGGAAGGTGGACTGGTCGCTGGAGATAATAATTATTATTATTGTTGTTGTGACGTTACACACACTGCACTGTGCCTGAATCAGCTAGCTAACGTTAGCTCATGAGCTAACAGCGCGGGACGGAAATACAGACCCTTCATATCCGGCTTGAGTACGTTTTCCCGACTCTGCTCGGCGTGAACGCTCACCTGCTGCTGGCTGAACCGGGTCAGAACGTCTCGGACCACCGACCCGTCCGGAAACACGGCGTGAGAGAACCGGAGACCGGGACAGCTGACGAACACCTCCATGTTAGCTTCTTCACGTACCGTGGGGCGCATGCGCAGCTCTTCTTCACGTCCTTCAGGGCGGAGACGTCATCACGTTACTTCCAGTCGCCAGGGAACTTATACACAATACATATACACAATACATATACACAATACATATACACAATACATATACACAATACACAATACATATACACAATACACAATACATATACACAATACATATACACAATACATATACACAATACATATACACAATACATATACACAATACACAATACATATACACAATACATATACACAATACACAATACATATACACAATACATATACACAATACAATACATATACACAATACATATACACAATACATATACACAATACATATACACAATACACAATACATATACACAATACATATACACAATACACAATACATATACACAATACATATACACAATACATATACACAATACAATACATATACACAATACATATACACAATACATAATACATATATACAATACATATACAATACACAATACACAATACATATACACAATACATATACATATACACAATACACAATACATATACACAATACATATACACAATACATATACACAATACATATACACAATACACAATACATATACACAATACATATACACAATACACAATACATATACACAATACACAATACATATACACAATATACACAATACACAATACATAATACATATACACAATACACAATACATATACATAATAAATGTATATATTATGTATATATTATGTATATATTATGTATATATTATGTATATATTATGTATATTATGTCTATGCCGGGGAGCTTCAGTCACGGAAATGACGTATCGGATGGCTGCAGACTCACCTGGAGCCGCCAGGTGGCGCTGTGGGCGTGTCTACAGGGAGTTAGAGCAGGAAGTGGCCGCCGCTCTGCATTGTGGGACAACATGGCGGCTCTGTGTAAGGTTGTGTCCAGGTTCGGGTCCGGGGTCCGGGTCACTTCCTCCCGGTTCTTCAGCTCGGCCTCTGGCGGGGATTGCCCCGACGCGCACAGACCCAGATCCGGCTTCGCTGCCGCCTTCGACCTGCAGTCGGAGCTCCAGCGGGAGGCAGAGAGCGCCGCGGCCGGCAGCGGCGGCTCCTCCGGTCAGCAGGAGAGCTTCGCCTCGCTGCTCCGCCGGTCCCCGCTGATCCAGATGGGACCAGCCAAAGATAAGATGGTGGTCGGGAGGATCTTCCACGTGGTGCGGGACGACCTGTACATCGACTTCGGCGGGAAATTCCACTGCGTGTGCCGGCGGCCGGCCGAGGGAGAGAAGCTGCAGCGGGGCAGCAGAGTCCGTCTGTGGCTGCAGGACCTGGAGCTCACCGCCCGCTTCCTGGGAGCTAACACCGATACCACGCTGCTGGAGGCCCAGGCCATACTGATGGGCCCACAGGAGGGACGGGAGAACCAGAACCAGAACTGAACGGGGTGGACTGTTTGGACCGTTCTGGACTGTTTGTTTGAGCTCTGACCTTTGAACTCTATAAAACTCAAAGACATGAAATGAATCTTCACCTCTCTGGATGGGTTGTTCAGTCACGTGACTCACCTGTTGACAGGTGACGTCATTCCCTGTCAGCAGCAGTTCATATTTGAATGTCAGTTTGTGTAACTTCCTGTTTAATGAATGAGTCTCTATTAAACTTGTTTGTGTCCCTGAACGTCACATTTAATTATTTATTTGTCTGATGTTCACTCACACACAAACATGTTACATTCATTTATTTTACTTATTGAAGTCACAAACACATTTCTCCTCAGAGGCTTCACAGTCTGTACAGGCAGTGACTCCCTCTGTCCTTAGACCCTCGGTTCCCCTTTAACAGGGAAAACATGTGGAAGAAAGCTCAGGAAGAGCCACAGAGGAGGGATCCCTCTGCCAGGACGGACAGACGTCACATGGATGTCACATGTACAGAACAAGGCCACCTCGGCAATTATGTTTTCCACATAGCATTGGACTGATGTAGTAGCATCTCTACTGGCTACCGTTAGCTAGTTTAGTTAAGTTAGCCTTGACTAGAATCCAATGCTATGTGTCTGTTGCTGTTGCTGTAGAAAGATTTTAACGCCGATTCATCCTGACAGTACCGGAGGCGGGTGTAGGATCTTACTGGCCTTTATGCAAGTGAACATGACAGACCAGTCAAAGTGCGCCCCCTCGTGGCTGGCTATAGAGGCTACAGGTCCCGCCCTTCATGAAAGTGACACTAAAAACTCAAAGTACTCTTCAAATAAAGTTTCTCCAAACATTATTTATTTTAGGGAGTTATTATCATGATAATCATGACATAATCATGTGTGTGTGTTTTGCCACTATAAAAACACTGACCTTGTCAAGCTTTTATTTTGGTACTTCCGGTTACTGACATTTGAATTTGCATATTAGCCAAATATTTAGTTTCACCCAAACCATTTAGATTTAACATTTTTATTCAGATTTAACAGTTTAATTTAGATTTAACTCTCAAATTTTCACACCCGTTTTTTAAACATTGTTTGAAGCTAACTGCTAAATGTTGCTGTTGCTTTACAAACCGCAGCCCATACACTGGTCCTTTAAGACGCCGTGTTGTATTGATGATGATGCGGCCCCGCCCCTCCTGCCGGGCGGGGCTCGGTACTGCAGTAAGCATCCACCGACACACACACAAACACACACCACAACATCCACCGACACATCCACCACAGCAGCGGGTCCACAACCGCAACCAGAACCAGAACAAGAGGCACTGCCCAAAGCGCTCAAGACCCGGAGAACGATACGGCAAGTGAGTGTTTGTGCTGTGTGTGTGTGTGTGTGTGTGTGAATGTGTGTGTGTGTGTATCCTCGTTCTCATTGGTCAGAGAGTCCTGTCATTAATATTCAGTTAATCAGAATCTAAATTAAGTTTAAGTTTTTACGTTTGCACTTACAAGGAATTTGATTCGGTGTAGTCAAAAATAGCAAAAATATAGGAAGATAAAAAAACAAGTATTAAAAGATTAAAAGTATAAATACACAATATCCTCTAAGAAAAAGGAGCTGATACGACTGTATATGACAGTATATTTCACAGTATATGACAGTATAGTTCACAGTATAGGACAGTATAGTTCACAGTATAGGACAGTATAGTTCACAGTATAGGACAGTATAGTTCACAGTATATGACAGTATAGTTCACAGTATAGGACAGTATAGTTCACAGTATATGACAGTATGGTTCACAGTATAGGACAGTATAGTTCACAGTATATGACAGTATGGTTCACAGTATATTCACAGAATATTATAATGTGTAGATAAATAATAAACTGTGTGGTAATGTGACGCAGAAGGTCTGAAGATGCTACGTTAATGTAGCATGGAGAGTCAGGGGGACTTCGGGCCTTGTTGATAAGGATAGCAGCGGATGAGAAGAAACTGTTCTTGTGGCATGAGGTTCTGGTTCTGGTCCTGATGGGCCTCAGCCTCCTGCCAGAGGGGAGTGACTCTCAGAGTTTGTGTCCAGGGTGGGAGGGATCAGCCACAATCTTTAAAAATCTGAGCCATGGAGACTTACACGTCCTGGAGAGACAGCAGACTGCAGCCACCTTCTCTGCAGACCCAATGACACTGTGAGGTTCTCCAGATTTTCTCCAGGTGTTCACCAGGTGTTCACCAGGTCACAGACTTATTAGCAGGAGCGTTTGTTGTTCTTGTTTGTGATTGGCTGATGCAGTGTGATGTCACACTGTTAATGTTTTCTGGGTCAGGATGTTTGGGGGAGTGTCCGGGAGGATCCAGAGGGACCGGCAGAGGACTGGAGGTCTGGGCTCGGTCCAGCAGGCTGTACGCTACCAGAACCAGGACTTTGAGGCCCTGAAGGAGGACTGTCTGCAGAATGGGGGCCTGTTCGAGGATCCGATGTTCCCAGCAGAACCAAGCTCACTGGGCTTCAAAGAACTGGGACCATTCAGCGCCAAAACCAAAGGGGTGGATTGGAAGAGACCAATGGTGAGAGGGTCTGACAGGGGCTAACAGAGGCTAGCAGGGTCTAGCTAAGGCTAACAGAGGTAGCAGAATTTACGGGCTTCTGTGCCATAACAAAGGCTAATGCTAACAGGTGAGGCTAACAATAAAGTGGCTAATGTAAATATTGATTATACAACCAAGGCTGGACCCTCTTTGGATTTGATTGGCTGTTTGTGACTGTTTGTGTCTGACTGTTTGTGACTAGCTGTTTGTGACTGACTGTTTGTGACTGGCTGTTTGTGATTGGCTGTTTGTGATTGGCTGTTTGTGACTGGATGTTTGTGACTGTTTGTGATTGGTTGTTTGTGACTGACTGTTTGTGATTGGTTGTTTGTGATTGGCTGTTCAGGAGCTGTCAGAGAGCCCTGAGTTCATTGTGGGCGGAGCCACAAGGACGGACATCTGTCAGGGCGCTCTGGGTGAGTCCTGATTGGTCCTGATCGATTGTTGATGTCTGTGCTGTCAGGGGAACTTCCCTGACGATGGTCGCTAAGAGACGAGTTGACATGTGAGTCAACTGAGAGTAACCACACACACTTCTGTGGTCTTCAGCTCCACCTCCTGCAGGGCGTGCAAGGATGTAAGATTCTGACCCACAGTGCATCATGGTCTCCCAGCATCACTAAGCTTTATCACAGGAATGTTGACTCAACATGTTGATGCTGCACAAGAAGCAGCTGAAGGCAGCACTCAGCCATCAGCTGACCTCATATCTACAACTTTATTGATCCATCAGCCAGAAGCATTAGCCAGTAGCAATAACAGCTTAATGTGTTGTTGCTGTTGATGTTAGCATTTAAAGCTAGCATAGTGTGTCCTCACAGACTGGATAATGGAGTCAGCACAAACACTTCCTGTAAACAGGTCTGTTCGACCAATCTGAGCTGGGATCAGCATCACCTCATGATGAGTTAGTGATTTTCCTTACTGTGGGATCAATTTCATCCTTGCACAATGCACCATTGCACCAAAAAAGAAAAAAAAATCCTTGTCTGTACTCAGATATTTATGTGTGTGTGTTTGTACTAAGAGAGCTAAGTGAAACCGGAGTCACAGCAATGACAACACAACAACAACACAGCAACAACTCTACAACACAGCAACACCACAACAACACTGCAACAACACATCAACAATACTACAACAACACAGCAACAACACACTAACAACACAGCAAAACAACATTATAACAACACTACAACAACACAGCAACAACACAGCTGGACACTGTATAAAGGTCTGTTGTGAATGAAGTATGAAGATTGTTATGGACAGTGTATGAAGGTTGTTGTGTGATTCTACCAGGTGACTGCTGGCTGCTGGCTGCGATTGGCTCTCTGACTCTGAATGAACGTCTGCTGCACCGTGTGGTTCCTCATGGTCAGAGCTTTGACCACCAATATGCTGGTATCTTTCACTTCCAGGTGAGACCATGCCCACTGACCTGACACAATGCATTCAAGTCAGGCCACACCTTCAAAGAAACTTTATTGAAAACAGCAGGAAAGCTTGAACAGTCAGGAAACAATTCTGAATTCTGTTTGCCGGGTGATTCTTTTTAGACTGATCATTTATATGAAATATCAACCTACCTACCTGTCTGTCTGTCTCTGTCTGTAGTTCTGGCAGTTCGGTGAGTGGGTGGACGTGGTGATCGATGACCGTCTGCCGGTCAAAGATGGAGAGCTGATGTTCGTCCACTCAGCTGAAGGCAGTGAGTTCTGGAGCGCTCTGCTGGAGAAGGCCTACGCCAAGTAAGGACTGCACGCCACCCTGCATAGTTGTGGTTTCATCCCTTCAGATGAACTCTGAACTCTGTGTGTGTCCAGGTTGAACGGCTCATATGAGGCGTTGTCCGGCGGCAGCACCACTGAAGGTTTTGAGGATTTCACAGGCGGTGTGGCCGAGATGTATGAGCTGAAGAAAGCTCCCAGAGATCTTCATCGTATCATCACCAAAGCTCTGGAGAGAGGATCACTGCTGGGATTGCTCCATCGATGTCAGTTATATCCAACACATTTCAACATGAGTTCTGGTTCTTTGCATCAAATAACTATGAGCTGTAGATGTGTTAACTGTTTCATCCTCAGATCACCAGTGCCTTCGACATGGAAGCTGTCACCTTCAAGAAGCTGGTTAAAGGCCATGCTTACTCTGTCACCGGGCTCAGACAGGTGAGTGTGTCACCTTAACAACAACCAGTTTTTGTGGCAGGTTCTGGATGTCTGTCATCCTCTCTGCAGGTGGACTACTGTGGTCGGCAGGAGCGTCTGATCCGGATCAGAAACCCCTGGGGCCAGGTGGAGTGGACCGGAGCCTGGAGTGACAAGTCAGTGCTTCATTTACAGAGTGTTGAAGATTCATCAGGTCAGAGTGTTAAAGGTTCATCAGGTCAGAGTGTTAAAGGTTCTTCATCATCTGGTCAGTGTTGAAGGTTCATCAGGTCAGAGTGTTGAAGGTTCTTCATCATCCGGTCAGTGTTGAAGGTTCATCAGGTCAGAGTGTTGAAGATTCATCAGGTCAGAGTGTTGAAGGTTCATCAGGTCAGAGTGTTGAAGGTTCATCAGGTCAGAGTGTTAAAGGTTCATCAGGTCAGAGTGTTAAAGGTTCTTCATCATCCGGTCAGTGTTGAAGGTTCATCAGGTCAGAGTGTTAAAGGTTCACCAGGTCAGAGTGTTGAAGATTCATCAGGTCAGAGTGTTGAAGGTTCATCAGGTCAGAGTGTTGAAGGTTCATCAGGTCAGAGTGTTGAAGGTTCATCAGGTCAGAGTGTTAAAGGTTCACCAGGTCAGAGTGTTGAAGGTTCATCAGGTCAGAGTGTTGAAGGTTCATCAGGTCAGAGTGTTGAAGGTTCATCAGGTCAGAGTGTTGAAGGTTCATCAGGTCAGAGTGTTGAAGATTCATCAGGTCAGTGTTGAAGGTTCTTCATCATCTGGTCAGTGTTGAAGGTTCATCAGGTCAGAGTGTTGAAGGTTCATCAGGTCAGTGTTGAAGGTTCATCAGGTCAGAGTGTTAAAGGTTCATCAGGTCAGAGTGTTGAAGGTTCATCAGGTCAGAGTGTTAAAGGTTCACCAGGTCAGAGTGTTGAAGGTTCATCAGGTCAGAGTGTTGAAGGTTCATCAGGTCAGAGTGTTAAAGGTTGATCAGGTCAGAGTGTTGAAGGTTCATCAGGTCAGAGTGTTGAAGATTCATCAGGTCAGAGTGTTGAAGATTCATCAGGTCAGTGTTGAAGGTTCATCAGGTCAGAGTGTTGAAGATTCATCAGGTCAGAGTGTTGAAGGTTCATCAGGTCAGAGTGTTGAAGATTCATCAGGTCAGAGTGTTGAAGGTTCATCAGGTCAGAGTGTTAAAGGTTCATCAGGCCAGAGTGTTGAAGATTCATCAGGTCAGAGTGTTGAAGGTTCATCAGGTCAGAGTGTTAAAGGTTCACCAGGTCAGAGTGTTGAAGGTTCATCAGGTCAGAGTGTTGAAGGTTCATCAGGTCAGAGTGTTAAAGGTTCACCAGGTCAGAGTGTTGAAGGTTCATCAGGTCAGAGTGTTGAAGGTTCATCAGGTCAGAGTGTTAAAGGTTGATCAGGTCAGAGTGTTAAAGGTTCACCAGGTCAGAGTGTTGAAGGTTCATCAGGTCAGAGTGTTAAAGGTTCTTCATCATCTGGTCAGTGTTGAAGGTTCATCAGGTCAGAGTGTTGAAGGTTCTTCATCATCCGGTCAGTGTTGAAGGTTCATCAGGTCAGAGTGTTGAAGATTCATCAGGTCAGTGTTGAAGGTTCATCAGGTCAGAGTGTTAAAGGTTCATCAGGTCAGAGTGTTGAAGGTTCATCAGGTCAGTGTTGAAGGTTCATCAGGTCAGAGTGTTGAAGATTCATCAGGTCAGAGTGTTAAAGGTTCTTCATCATCTGGTCAGTGTTGAAGGTTCATCAGGTCAGAGTGTTAAAGGTTCTTCATCATCCGGTCAGTGTTGAAGGTTCATCAGGTCAGAGTGTTGAAGGTTCATCAGGTCAGAGTGTTGAAGGTTCATCAGGTCAGAGTGTTAAAGGTTCACCAGGTCAGAGTGTTGAAGGTTCATCAGGTCAGAGTGTTAAAGGTTCTTCATCATCTGGTCAGTGTTGAAGGTTCATCAGGTCAGAGTGTTGAAGGTTCTTCATCATCCGGTCAGTGTTGAAGGTTCATCAGGTCAGAGTGTTGAAGGTTCATCAGGTCAGAGTGTTAAAGGTTCACCAGGTCAGAGTGTTGAAGGTTCATCAGGTCAGAGTGTTGAAGGTTCATCAGGTCAGAGTGTTAAAGGTTCATCAGGTCAGAGTGTTGAAGGTTCATCAGGTCAGAGTGTTGAAGATTCATCAGGTCAGAGTGTTGAAGGTTCATCAGGTCAGAGTGTTAAAGGTTCATCAGGTCAGAGTGTTGAAGGTTCATCAGGTCAGAGTGTTGAAGGTTCATCAGGTCAGAGTGTTAAAGGTTCATCAGGTCAGAGTGTTGAAGATTCATCAGGTCAGTGTTGAAGGTTCATCAGGTCAGAGTGTTAAAGGTTCTTCATCATCTGGTCAGTGTTGAAGGTTCATCAGGTCAGAGTGTTAAAGGTTCATCAGGTCAGAGTGTTGAAGGTTCATCAGGTCAGAGTGTTGAAGATTCAACAGGTCAGTGTTGAAGGTTCATCGGGTCAGAATGTTGAAGGTTCATCAGGTCAGAATGTTGAAGGTTCATCAGGTCAGAGTGTTAAAGATTCATCAGGTCAGAGTGTTAAAGGTTCTTCATCATCTGGTCAGTGTTGAAGGTTCGTCAGGTAAGAGTGTTGAAGGTTCTTCATCATCTGGTCAGTGTTGAAGGTTCGTCAGGTAAGAGTGTTAAAGGTTCTTCATCATCTGGTCAGTGTTAAAGGTTCATCAGGTCAGAGTGTTGAAGTTCATCAGGTCAGAGTGTTGAAGGTTCATCAGGTCAGAATGTTGAAGGTTCATCGGGTCAGAATGTTGAAGGTTCATCGGGTCAGAGTGTTGAAGGTTCATCAGGTCAGAGTGTTGAAGGTTCATCAGGTCAGAGTATTGATGTTTCTTCATCATCTGGTCAGTGTTGAAGGTTCTCCATCATCAGGTCAGAGTGTTGAAGGTTCATCAGGTCAGAGTGTTGAAGGCTCATCAGGTCACAGTGTTGAAGGTTCATCAGGTCAGAGTGTTGAAGATTCATCAGGTCAGAATGTTAAAGGTTCTTCATCATCTGGTCAGTGTTGAAGGTTCATCAGGTCAGAGTGTTAAAGGTTCATCAGGTCAGAGTGTTGAAGGTTCATCAGGTCAGAGTGTTGAAGGTTCTTCATCATCTGGTCAGTGTTGAAGGTTCGTCAGGTAAGAGTGTTGAAGGTTCTTCATCATCTGGTCAGTGTTGAAGATTCAACAGGTCAGTGTTGAAGGTTCATCGGGTCAGAATGTTGAAGGTTCATCAGGTCAGAATGTTGAAGGTTCATCAGGTCAGAGTGTTGAAGGTTCATCAGGTCAGAGTGTTAAAGATTCATCAGGTCAGAGTGTTAAAGGTTCTTCATCATCTGGTCAGTGTTGAAGGTTCGTCAGGTAAGAGTGTTGAAGGTTCTTCATCATCTGGTCAGTGTTGAAGGTTCGTCAGGTAAGAGTGTTGAAGGTTCTTCATCATCTGGTCAGTGTTGAAGGTTCATCAGGTCAGAATGTTGAAGGTTCATCGGGTCAGAATGTTGAAGGTTCATCGGGTCAGAGTGTTGAAGGTTCATCAGGTCAGAGTATTGATGTTTCTTCATCATCTGGTCAGTGTTGAAGGTTCTCCATCATCAGGTCAGAGTGTTGAAGGTTCATCAGGTCAGAGTGTTGAAGGTTCATCAGGTCAGAGTGTTGAAGGCTCATCAGGTCACAGTGTTGAAGGTTCATCAGGTCAGAGTGTTGAAGGTTCATCAGGTCAGAGTGTTGAAGGTTCATCAGGTCAGAGTGTTAAAAGGTTCATCAGGTCAGAGTGTCGAAGATTCATCAGGTCAGTGTTGAAGGTTCATCAGGTCAGAGTGTTAAAGGTTCATCAGGTCAGAGTGTTGAAGGTTCATCAGGTCAGAGTGTTAAAGGTTCATCAGGTCAGAGTGTTGAAGGTTCATCAGGTCAGAGTGTTAAAGGTTCATCAGGTCAGAGTGTTAAAGGTTCATCAGGTCAGAGTGTTGAAGGTTCTTCATCATCTGGTCAGTGTTGAAGGTTCGTCAGGTAAGAGTGTTGAAGGTTCTTCATCATCTGGTCAGTGTTAAAGGTTCATCAGGTCAGAGTGTTGAAGTTCATCAGGTCAGAGTGTTGAAGGTTCATCAGGTCAGAATGTTGAAGGTTCATCGGGTCAGAATGTTGAAGGTTCATCGGGTCAGAGTGTTGAAGGTTCATCAGGTCAGAGTATTGATGTTTCTTCATCATCTGGTCAGTGTTGAAGGTTCTCCATCATCAGGTCAGAGTGTTGAAGGTTCGTCAGGTAAGAGTGTTGAAGGTTCATCAGGTCAGAGTGTTGAAGGTTCATCAGGTCAGAGTGTTGAAGGTTCATCAGGTCAGAGTGTTGAAGGTTCTCAGTCATCAGGTCAGCTGTTTTTGAGGTCATGTTTGTAAACAAGCACCTCTTCAAAGACATGAAACACAAGGTGACCTTTGATCACATCTGAAATGATCAGCATACCCGCATACACACACTATTACACTCTATTGCATGCGCTGTTCGAGGTGAGACAGGAAGTCAGAAGCTGAGTGCAGATGAAAGGCATTCAGTGTCTGTTTGACTGTTCTGTCCAACTGACTGTCTGTCTGACTGTTCCTCAGCTCCTCTGAGTGGAGCTCCATCGACTCTGCAGAGAAAGATGAGCTGTTGTGTAAGATGGAGGATGGAGAGTTCTGGTGAGTTTCTGCTCTGAAGTTGAAAACAAGATTTGGAGGATGGAGAAGTTGACTGTTCTGTCTGACTAACTGTCTGTCTGACTATCTGTCAGGATGTCTTTCCAGGAGTTCCTCCGTCAGTTCTCGAGGTTGGAGATCTGTAATCTGACCCCGGACGCTCTCACTGAAGACTCAACCAGTTTTTGGAACACAACAATGTTTGAGGGCAGCTGGAGGAGAGGAAGTACCGCCGGGGGCTGCAGGAACCACCCCAGTAAGGCGGGGGGTCAAACTGATCAGGGCTTTTAAGATCATACTGCTGTGTGTATGCTTCTTTGTGCGGTTTCACTACATATCCATGATGCCTCGGTTGTTGCTGCCCCCCTGCAGACACGTTCTGGATCAACCCTCAGTATAAGATCTCCCTGTTGGAGGAGGACGATGACCCGGAGGATGACGAGGCCGCCTGCAGCTTCCTTGTGGCTCTGATGCAGAAAGACCGGCGCCGCTACCGCCGCCACGGCCAGGATGTGCACACCATTGGCTTTGCTATCTATGAGGTCAGAGGTCAAAGAGACAGAACAACACTTTAATAACCTCATATTAACACCATAACAACCTCACATCAACACTTTAACAACCTTTTATCAACACCCTAACAACCTCTTATCAAACAGCAAACACACTTAAAAACGACCTGGTAACACCATAGTAACCACCTTTTCTGTGTTCTCGTTCACAGATTCCTGACGAGGTAAGTTGGCCTGGTTCTGGTTCTGGTTCTGGTTTAACGCTTACATCAAGCTCATGTCGGCGTTCATGTGTCTGTCAGTACCGAGGCTGTCCAAGTGTCCACATGAAGAAGGACTTCTTCCTGCGTCACTCGTCCTGTGCTCGTTCAGAGACCTTCATCAACCTGCGAGAGGTCAGCACCAGGCTCCGCCTCCCGCCGGGCGAGTACCTGATCATCCCCTCCACCTTTGAGCCATCCAAGGAGGCCGACTTCGTCCTGAGGGTGTTCACCGAAAAACAGTCTGAGACCAAGTAATTATGTGCAGTCAGTTCAGTAATCATGTGACCTCTACAGTCCGTAATTCTGTGACTCTACAGTCCGTAATTCTGTGACTCTACAGTCCGTAATCCTGTGACTACAGTCAGTAATCTGGTGACTTCCGTTGGTAATCATTTGATTACAGTTAGTTATTATGCGACTCTAGAGTCCGTAATCATGTGACTCTACAGTCATTAATCATGTGACTACAGTCGGTAATCATGTGACTCTGTGCAGTGAGATGGATGACGATGTGGAGGCCATCTTTGAAGATGAGGTAAAGAAGCATCATCAGACTGACATTTGATTGACACACTGACCTTTGACCTTTGACCTCAGCAGCTTCCTGTTGTTCTGTGCAGGAGGAGATCTCAGAGAGTGACGTGGATGGCTCCTTCAGGTCCATGTTTGCTCAACTGTCAGGGGACGTGAGTTCTGCTGTTCCTCTATGATGTTGTTCAGTCTTAAAGACATTCTTCTGAAATGACTAAACAGCAACTTAGCATTCAGGCTAACATGTTCTGTTTGTGTTCTCTCATCAGGACATGGAGATCTCAGTACGAGAACTCAGAACCATCCTGAACCGGGTCGTGTCCAAACGTAAGTTTCATAATAATTAAAGGACGAACACGATCACAGATCAGCTCTGGCAGAGAACACCAGAGAACATTAGAGAACATTTTAGGACATCAGGGAACATTTAAGGACATCCGAGAACATTTAAGGACATCAGAGAATGTTAGAGAACACCAGAGAACATTAGAGAACATCAGACAATATTTAAGGACATCAGATAACACCAGAGAATATCACAGAACACCAGAGAACATTAGAGAACATTTAAGGACATCAGAGAACATCAGAGAACATCACAGAACACCAGAGAACATTAGAGAACATTTAAGGACACCAGAGAATGTTAGAGAACACCAGAGAACATTAGAGAACATCAGACAATATTTAAGGACATCAGATAACATCAGAGAACATTGGAGAACATTTAAGGACATATGAGAACATTGGAGAACATTTAAGGACATCAGAGAACATCAGCCAACATCACAGAACACCAGAGAACATTAGAGAACATTTATGGCCATCAGAGAACACCCTGATGAACATTAGAGGACATCACAGAACATTGAAGAACATCACCAATGGACACTCACTTCTTCTTCTGTGGTTTACAGACAGAGACCTGCAGACTGATGGGTTCAGTATGGAGTCCTGCAGAGCTATGGTCAGTCTTATGGACGTATCCTCACTCTGCTGTTAATCTACACACTGATCTTAGAACATCAGACAAACAGGTACTGACAGAAGCAGTGATGTCACCTGTGCAGGTCAATCAAATCAAATCAAATAAAATTTTACATTTTAAAATTTTCCCTCGGTTCGAGTGAGGTGAAACTTGTCCACAAAAAAACCTTTAACAGGGAAAAAAGGTGGAAGAGGTTCAACACTTCAAATGAAATGTTGTCTTTATTTCCACAGACTCTTGAGTCTGTTGTTCTTCTCGATGAAATTGTGTCGACCTTGACTTGAGTGCAGAAAGACGGCAGTGCTCGGCTTGGTCTTGTGGAGTTTCAGATTCTCTGGAACAAGATCCGGAAGTGGCTGGTGAGTTTTAAGTCCTGATCTAAGACCACGACCCAGAGCAGCAAGACCAGATCAGCACCAATACCTGACATCCGAGCGGAGGGAGGAGGCTGTTACAGCAGCACCTTCATGGACATGTCAAACCGTTACATGCCAAGTGTAAATCCAGAACGTGACGGAGTTAAATGAATCTGCGTGGCTTGATAGAAGTCAACTACAACTCTCAAGATGCATTTCACTAACTGTTCATGAATATTTATGAGGGTGCTGAAGTAAAACCGTGATGCATTCAGGAACACTGAGGAGATCCATCGAGGGGACAAAGTTAATAAAGTTTATGTAATCACATTATTGTTACTATCATATGCAGGGAATCTTCAGAGAGTTTGATCTGGATAAATCTGGATGTATGAGCTCCTACGAAACGAGGCTGGCTCTGGAAAATGGAGGTAAATCATGATGATGTCACAACATGGTTGATTGATTGATTGGTTGTTTAGTTGGTTGGTTTGTTGATTGGCTGGTTGATTGATTAGATGATTTGTTAGTTGGTTGGATGGTTGTTTGGATGGCTGGGCTGATTGGATGGTTGGTTGGTTGATTGATGACTCTTGAATGACTTCTGCTGTCCTCAGGGTTCAAACTGAACAACAGGTTGTATCAGATGCTTGTTGCCCGGTATGCGGACAATGAGATCATCGACTTTGACAACTTTACCTGCTGCTTGGTCAAACTGGAGGCTATGTTCAGTACGTACCGCTGCTCGCTGTTCACATTGTTAATGTAGACACTTTCTGTTGGACTCAAATGTCTCAAATACTCGGTGTGTACGAAGTGACCTGAACGCTGCGTTGTCTTCCTCAGAGGCCTTCCAGGAACTGGACCAAGATGGGACAGGAAGTATAGAGATCAACATCATTGAGGTATCCTGATACTTTGTGAACTTTCTTTTCTGTGCCCTAAGTATTGTCTGCAGGCTTCCTCTCAGGTTGCAGTGAACCAATCAGAGGGCAAGACAGCTACCTGTACGAAGTCTGTTAGTCAAAACTCAGGGCACAAAGTCCAGGACACCCAGGAGTTAATGTCCTTTCACGTCAGGCTGAACTCATCAACAGAACTTTAAATGAATACTGATGAGCTCACTTTGATGTTTTCATCTAAAGCCATTACTATTAAAGTAACTGAATACTTTTACTCAATATTGAGTACTTACTCAGTTACGTTGATCACTGTTCAAAGACTGATGAGTAACATTCCTCCTCCTCTTCCTCAGTGGCTCTATGTGACCATGTGTGGCTGAAGACGATGATGATGACGAAGAAGTAGCTCAAAGTGCCTCAAAAGGAAACCAAACTACACACCTGACTGTTACCCTGCACAGTACTACAGTAACACTACAGTAACACTACAATAACACTACAGTAACGTTACAGTACCATTACAGTAACACTATAGTAACACTACAGTAACATTACAGTAACACTACAGTAACACTACAGTAACATTACAGTAACACTACAGTAACACTACAGTAACATTACAATAACATTACAGTAACATTACAGTAACATTACAGTAACATTACAGTAACGCTACAGTAACGCTACAATAACACTACAGTAACGCTACAGTAACACTACAGTAACATTGCAGTAACATTGCAGTAACACTACAGTAACATTGCAGTAACACTACAGTAACGCTACAGTAACACTACAGTAACACTACAGTAACGTTACAGTACCATTACAGTAACACTATAGTAACACTACAGTAACACTACAGTAACATTACAATAACATTACAGTAACATTACAGTAACACTATAGTAACACCACAGTAACACTACAGTAACATTGCAGTAACATTGCAGTAACACTACAGTAACATTGCAGTAACACTACAGTAACGCTACAGTAACATACTGTAGTATGCTCTCTGTGCATTATCAGTCTTCTAGCTGCTTGAAGATCAAATTATTTAGAAGCTCATGTGTTTCAACATGAACACAGGATGAAGTTTCATATTTTAAGGTAGTCTGTTATGTGACATCACAGAAAGAGTAGGAAAGTTTAGCTAGCGTTAATTGAATCTTGCTCTGTCCTTGTTGACGAGCTGACACTCTTCTTCTTCTTCAGTCTTTGTTGTTTCACCAACTGCTGAGCAGCAGAACAGCATGAACAAGCTAACATTCAAATCTGACAACAATTCAACTTCAATCATACTACAGTACATCAGTAGTACATCATACTACAGTACATCATGATTTCAGTACTGAGGCTGGCTGCACTGAGATCTGTCTTGCTGCTGTATTTATGCTCTAGCTGACATAGGGGGCGCTATAACTCAGATATTTATTGATGTGTATTTATGTGACAAGCTGCGGTCTGTCGCCTCCATCACACCTCTGAAGGCTGACGGAGCGTTCCAGCCTGTGAGGCAGAGGGTTTATTTCCCTGGTGGAGGCGTTCAGGTTCAGCTCAGTCAAACAAACGCTGATGAAGTTCAGCTTCCTGTTTTCACTCATTAAAGGAAACAAAACCAACGCTCAAGTGTTTGTCTGCACCTGCACCACCTCACTCACCTTCATCGCTTGAACCACTTACGCCACCTGCACCACCTCACTCACCTTCATCACCTGACTTCTCAAGTACAGTTAAATTGTCAAAATGAGCTCCTAAGTCCTTTCCTAACCACTTTTCCTTTACCTCAATAGAAAACATCACAAGGTCATAAGGAAAGATGTGAAGGAGAGGTGATAAGGAGTTAGATATCCGGGCCAGGCTAGTGACTAACCCACACAAGCCAGCTTTCCTGTCCATTGCTCTCCAATGTACGCTCCTTGGATGACACGATCATCCTCCAGCAGCTGATAAGAAACCGGACTGTCTAGGACTGAACAGCTCACTCTGCAACTGGTTGTTGAATTTCCTGACTGGAAGACCACAGGCAGTCCAGGTCGGCAGCAAACCCTAACAGACTGTATAAACCGCTGAATGTAGTGCTGGTCACACAGCCTGATGGACATTTAGCTTAGGGATAGCTTCTAGCTCCATTTAGCTTACAGTTAGCTTCAGGTCCATTTAGCTAACAGTTAATTTGTTGGTCTTCAGCCTTACCCAGCTCAAGATTTGCTAGCATAGCCCAGCTCAAGACTTGCTAGCATTAAATAGCTAACATACTGGGCAGTAAACAGTTGTTATAATGTTGATTATGTAGCTTTTAGAGCTTTACTCTGTTTCCAGGCACATGCTAAGCTATGCTAATAATGTCTCACTTGTCTAGTTCAGAGAAGAAGCTGAAACATGAAAGCTAATTCTAGATGTAGCTATCAAGCTAACGTATCAACCAGATTAGCTCTCTTGTTGTTGGTTTGGTGTTTTTGAACAGTCACAATCAAAACTAGACATAATCTGCTTCCAGTTATTATGATAAGCTAGGCTAATCATGTCACACAGAGATGAAAGCATTGTGTTTGAATGAACCAATGAGGACTTGTGCTCGGCCTGTTGGTGGATAAATTTATTGGCTTCACAGGCTGTCAGTCAGGGAGTGTACAGAGTGAAAAACAGGAAGAGAAGCTGCAGCTGTAAATGGCAATATGGCGTCCTGCAGTAACACTGAAGCTCCGGGCGACCACGGAGCAACAGCTCAGATCATGGCGAAGTTTAACCACTGCGGGAACAAGACACAGAGACCGGTTCAACACCCGAACTGTATCCATGGATCCCGACCTGGGTCCTGGTTCTGAATATGTTTAATAGATTCTAGTGGACTCACCTGGTTGAGGTTGAGCTCGATGGAGCCGCTCTCGTGAGCATCAAGCTTCTTAAAGACCCCTGAGGACCAAACAGTTACACGTCACCATTCATTAGGTACGTTGGCTCATTAGCATCATAAAGGACTGCGTCTTGATGAATTATGAGTGTTAGCTCGGTTAGCTTTACTAGCTTGTTTGGATGTTAAGCATGGTCGACTCACTGAACATCATCTCAAGCCTCATCAGACAGCCCACGAAGTTGTCGAAGTCGATGGTCATGTCAGGGTCAGAGTATCGAGCCACCAGCAGCTGGTAGATGGTGTTGTTGAGGGTGAAACCTGGAGGACGACAGGACACAGTGTTAGCATCATGCTAACAACACCTGATAAAAACAGAAGTACATCAGGATAAAACTAAATAACAACAAAAATATTAAACACAGACCTGAAAAGATGTTTACAAAATCACAACACACAGCTAACTCTGCTAACACAGCTAGTGTGTGCTAACTGTGCTAACAGCTGTCCAGCAGGACGTTGACATACCGTCTCTGTCAGTCTGAATCCAGCAGCAGAAAAACAAACAAACATAATTATTATATTATATTATATATTATTTTGAAAGTTCTGTGTGGCTGGGAGGAAACAACCACGGTGGACTGCAGTGAGTCAGCTGGAACCAACATATCCACACACTGTTTACACACACACACACACACACACACACACACACACACACACACTACAGAAACAGTAGAAGAAGAAATAATGGCTGACCTGCGTCTTTGAAGGCGACTCTCATCTCAGGAGTGCTCATTGTCCCCGAATTATCCGAGTCATTCTTCTTATAGATCGACTGCAGACAGGCAGACAGGTAGGTTTCATCAAACTGTACTCAGATGTCTGGGGTCAAAGGTCAAAGGTCAGCGTGCTCACCAGGTATCTCTGCACCTTCTTCCACAGGGTGGCAAACTCTCCGAGGCCGAGCTTCCCGTTCCCGCTGTCCTGATGAAGAGTTCAGGAAGTCTGACGTCACCATGTACCAGAGTGCAGCATGACATCACTGAGAGATAACAGCTCAGTATGAACATCATCACAATGCCTTAGCATGTTAACAGCTAGCATCAGCCTGATTGTGCCTCTAGAGGCGACAGGAAGTCAACGCCTTTTAAGGATACGTCCATCAGGTTGACCATGACTCTGCTGGTCTCCATGCTGAAGCCATCAGTTTTGATGTCAGTTCCTGTGAACAAGGCACAGGAAGTTACAGCTGGAAAGGTGAATAGGTGTACAGGTGAGCTCGTGGTCAGATGTACAAGTGAGCAGGTGGACAGATGAGTAGGTGGACAGATGTACAGGTGAGCAGGTGGACAGGTGAGCAGGTGGACAGATGTACAGGTGAGCAGGTGGACAGATGTACAGGTGAGCAGGTGGACAGATGTACAGACGTACAGGTGAGCAGGTGGACAGATGTACAGGTGAACAGATGTACAGGTGAGCAGGTGGACAGATGTACAGGTGAGCAGGTGGACAGATGTACAGACGTACAGGTGAGCAGGTGGACCAGAGCAGGTGGACCAGAGCAGGTGTACAGGTTGCAGGTGGACAGATGTACAGGTGAGCAGGTGATAGAGCGATGAATGTACAGGTGAGCAGGTGAGAGTGATAGATGAGCAGATGGACAGATGTACAGGTGAGCAGGTGGATAGATGAGCAGATGGACAGATGTACAGGTGAGCAGGTGGATAGATGAGCAGATGGACAGATGTACAGGTGAGCAGGTGGATAGATGAGCAGATGGACAGATGTACAGGTGAGCAGGTGGATAGATGAGCAGATGGACAGATGTACAGGTGAGCAGGTGGATAGATGAGCAGATGGACAGATGTACAGGTGAAGTGTGCTGAAGTTACGTTTGGCGACGATCTTGTTCAGGATGGTTCTGAGCTCCACGGCAGAGATCTCCATGTCCTTTAACACAACAGGAAACATGTGACAGCTGAACACCTGTCTGCCTCATGTGACGATGACACAGGTATAAAGATGATCATGGCTAAGTCAGCCGTTCATGTCACATGTTTTAATAACGTGTAAGAAAACTTACATCTCCAGCAAGTTTGGTGAAGAGACCTCTGAATCCTGCGTCGACCTCCTCATCAGACACCAGCTCCTGAACACGCCAACATCACACACACTTTATTCACACACTAACATCACACACACTTTATTCACACGCTAACATCACACACACTTTATTCACACGCTAACATCACACACACTTTATTCACACGCTAACATCACACACACTTTATTCACACACTAACATCACACATTTTATTCACACGCTAACATCACACACACTTTATTCACACACTAACATCACACACACTTTATTCACACGCTAACATCACACACACTTTATTCACACGCTAACATCACACACACTTTATTCACACACTAACATCACACACACTTTATTCACACGCTAACATCACACACTATTCACACGCTAACATCACACACACTTTATTCACACGCTAACATCACACACACTTTATTCACACGCTAACATCACACACACTTTATTCACACGCTAACATCACACACTTTATTCACACGCTAACATCACACACACTTTATTCACACGCTAACATCACACACTATTCACACGCTAACATCACACACACTTTATTCACACACTAACATCACACACTATTCACACGCTAACATCACACACACTTTATTCACACGCTAACATCACACACACTTTATTCACACGCTAACATCACACACTATTCACACGCTAACATCACACACACTTTATTCACACACTAACATCACACACTATTCACACGCTAACATCACACACACTTTATTCACACACTAACATCACACACACTATTCACACGCTAACATCACACACACTTTATTCACACGCTAACATCACACACACACTAACATCACACACACTTTATTCACACGCTAACATCACACACACTTTATTCACACGCTAACATCACACACACTTTATTTGTATACATAAAGTTTTACTCACATCCTCGAGTTCAGCATTGACCGGGTCGTCACACGGTCTGACAGGACAGAGTCACAACATGTTAAAAACATACAACACCAAGTGAGGTGAGGTCTGTCTGTCTGTCTGTCTGTCTGTCTGTCTGTCTGTCTGTCTGTCTGTCTGTCTGTCTGTCTGTCTGTCTGTCTGTCTTGAGTTTTCCATATTCACATTTCTCTACAAAACAAATATTATGAAAAAAAAACTGTTGAATCTGTAAATACACGCTGTGTGTGTCTCTCTCTCACACACACACACACACACACACACTGTTGGACTCTGTTGGACTCTGTTGGACTCTGTTGGACTCTGTTGGACTCTGTTGGACTCTGTTATACTCTGTTATACTCTGTTAGACTCTGTTGGACTCTGTTGGACTCTGTTGGACTCTGTTGGACTCTTTGGGTCTCACAGCCTCCTTTCACATACAGAAACACCCAGGCAGGTTTGTATACAGACTCTGGACCAGCAGTACCAGTTTCAGGGTCTTACTGGGTCTCAGACTGCTTCTCGGAGAACACTCGGATGCAGAAGTCTCCGTTGAGGTGCGGCTCGAAGGTGGACGGGACGATCAGGTACTCGCCCGGCGGCAGTTTGAAGCGGGAGCAGACCTCGCGCAAATTGATGAAGGTTTCTGACCTCGCCGTCTGAGCATGCGTCAGGAAGAAGTTCTTATCCAGGTGGACCTGCCGCTGACCCTGGAACTGAGGGAGGAACAGCCAATTAGCATCAGCTTCACATGAGAAGTCCTGCATTGATTGGCTGATTGACAGTTTCATCAGTTTGTTGCTGACTGCTCATTGTTTATGTTTAAGGGCGGGGACGATGCCATCACCGTCGTGTTCTGACAGGAAAGGTGAAGCTACAGCCAGCAGCTGGTTAGCTTAGCTTAGCATAAGGAGAGTCTCAGTGAATTACATAAATGATGACATGATTTGCGTCAGATTGTTTCCTAGCTCGCAGCAGTTGCTAGGCGACTGGTAGAGAACTCAGGGCGTTAACTGGCTCTGGGAAAAGAAGTAACTGGCACGAGACCACAAGTCAACAAGCAAGATGTAACACGTTCATCAGAGAGCGTCAGAGCTGCTGCGGAAGGTGTTTACCTTTGCACAGAGCCAAGATAGATGTTTCCAGTCTTTATGCTAAGCTAAGCTAAGAGCAGCCTGTTGTTGCTTCTTATTTACTGACCATACAAATGATTCCTTTCACAGCAGACATGACCAAGACACGTTACACGCTAACACGAGAAACAGCAACTAACATTAACTAGTTAGGTCAGTTAGCTAATGTTAGCTGACTCAGCTTGGGGTGCCATCTCTGTATTCTCTGTCCGGTCCTGGTCCGGCCCGGCTGTTGCAGTCCAGCTGATTTAGTTAACAGGACTGCTACATTTGCACATTCCTGGCTGCTTATTTTTACAGGAAACACATAAATATGAATAGTGCTCGGCTTCCTGTTTCAATTAAACTTTCCTGACGTGATGCTTCTTAAAACAGAGAAGTGGAAAGTTGTCCTGGGCTGGCAGAGGATGTCTGAAGACCTGAATCTTTCTCAGCCTTTGACCTTTGACCTGAAAGTGCTGTCAGGCTCCCGAGCTCACCTGTTTTGGAACCTGAAGCAGAAAACAAGAAAGAGGTTTGTTTGGATGAATCTGTATTTCTGTGTAAGGTGTCATTGATCCATTCCTTCAGGTCTCACCTCATAGATCGCAAACCCGACAGTGTGCATGTCCTCTCCTTGTTTCCTGAGCTTCCTGCGGTTCTTCTGTATCAGACCGACCACAAAGCTGCAGCCCACTTCTCCGTCATCTGGGTCATCATCTTCCTCATCCAGTTTGATCACAAACTGAGGATTCATCCAGAATGTGTCTGTAGAGAAACACAGACACTCTTTAACCCTCCACAAGACATCCCAACATCTGTTTCAAACCTGACACAAGTTCACCCTGACGCACCTTTGCAGGGGACAAAGACAACCCTCCTCATATTCAAATGATCAAGGTTGAGGGTCAACCTTGATCAGGGTACCTTGATTTAAGGTGTGCCTTACTCACATGTCAAACAAAAGTGATCGTACCTTTTGTCAGTCTGTGGTAGTGATGGTAGTTCAGGTACTTACAGGGTGATTCCTGCAGCCTCCTGCGGTGGATCCTCTCCTCCAGGTGCCGTCAAATTTGCTGACACTCCAGTGTTTGACAGAGTCATCTTCGATGGCGTCAGGGGTCAGAGTGCACACCTCAATACGAGAGTAGTGACGCAAGAACTCATTGAAGGACATCCTGCAGAGAGAGGACAGAGAAGAGCTTTTAGGACACTAGTATCATCATGATCTACCACTGGTCACCTCCGATCGTACGCTCCACCTACCAAAACTCTCCGTCCTCTGCATTGGCGTGTGGACAGTCTCCTTGCACGTAGTTCCACTCAGATGACCTGTATGAACACAAAACATTCACATGCAGAGGACAACACAGACTTTCTGGATCAAATCCCTGTGAAGGTGAGACCTCATGCCTCATGACACCTAATGATGTCCCTCAAAAAAACGTGACTAAAACCACGGTGACTGTTCACAGACAGGATGAGTGTCATGATGTATGTTGGTTTTGTGGTTTGGTTGCTTACCCGTCACTCCACGCTCCGGTCCACTCCACCTGACCCCACGGGTTCCTCATCCTCACCAGCTTCTCCTGTCGACCCCTGTAGTTCACCTGGAGACAAACACAACATGTCATCCTCCTCTTGTATCACATCATCTCAGCTCTCTTGAATGTAGTGACATTACCTCCACGGCACCTGTCAGCGAGTAAGCATGGCCTTTAACCAGCTTCTGACGGGTGACGGCCTCTGAGTCTGCGGCGCTGGTGATCTGCAGTGAAGCACCAACAGTGCAGAGGTTCAGATATTCACTTTGAGAGCTTGAGTACAAGTCACTGAACATAACAGGTCAGTGTTTTCCCTCCAGACTCACGTCAATGGAGCAACCCAGCAGTGCTCCGGCCTCCAGTGCCTTTTTGATGATCTGGAACAGGTTTGCAGGAGGTCGTTGGAGGTCGTAGTTCTCCGCGATGCCTCCAGTGAAATCCTCAAAGCCCTCGGTGGTAGAACCACCAGACAACGCTTCATAGCAACCATTCACTCTGTAACAGAGACAGAGAACAGAAAACTTGTACTGCTAACACGACCTTCCAAGTTTACTGTCAACCTGCATCTGAACAGTGTTGATGTTGGTGTTGATGTTCTGGACTAACAGTTTATCTGGCGTTGAGGTTTTAAGTACTATAGGTCACTGATTGGGTCTTGGTCTGTTGTGGTTTGTGGAGAGAAGGTTGTCGGGTTGAATTCCTGGTGTGTTCAGGTCTTACTTGGCATAGGCCTTCTCCAGCAGAGCGCTCCAGAACTCTCTCCCCTCCGCTGAGTGGACGAACATCAGTTCCCCATCTTTGACTGGCAGACGGTCGTCAATCACCACGTCCACCCACTCACCAAACTGCCAGAACTACAGACAGACAAGCAGACTTTTACTTTGAAAGTCTTCAGACTTCATCCTGAGACACATCCTGTGCTTTGTTAGCATTCAGCTAACATCACTTGTCGTCACCTGGAAGTGGAAGATGCCGGCATAGTCATCACCAAAGCCCTGATCAGTGGGGACAACTCTCGCCATCACATACTCGTTTAACGTCAGAGAGGCGATGGCCGCCAACAGCCAGCAGTCACCTGCACAGACATGAAGACATCCGACAGGTGTGTGGGTTTGTCAGTGACAAACAGAAGCAGAAGCGTCTCTATCACAACGTTTAATGTCACATCTACCTGTGACAACAAGAGGGGGCGCATTCTGTTTATCCTAAGCTAACTAAGCAAATAGATATCTTCCTTTGTTCCTGGTCTTTATGCTAAGCTAATTATCTAACAGCTGTTTCTTTGTGGAGGTCTCGCTCTGAGGTAAATTCCTGATTTGTGTAACTGTGAAAGAAACATTTTGCAGTTTTCTGTTTTTATGCTAAGATAAGCTAGCTGTAAGCTGCTTCCTTCGTTAAGCTTAGTGCTAACTGTTAGCCCTGTTCTCATGCAGTTTGTGGAAAAAAACTGTTTCACAACAGGCTGCTGTGGTTTAATGAAGGCACGGCACAGTGAGTCATCTCCACAGAGAGAGAGAGAGAGAGAGAGAGAGAGAGAGAGAGAGAGAGAGAGAGTGTGTGTGTTTTAGGGTGTGTCCACATAGCTTAACTCTCTCTCTCATGTTTGGGTTTATGTCTCTCGCCCTCTAACAATAGCTGGCAGGCCTCTTCCTGTCTTGCTGTTTCCTTCCTGGCCAATCAGGGCTCAGCCTGGCAGCGCCTTCTAATTACAGCCGGTCCAAATCCTCAGCTGGTTCACATTAAACAGTTCTGCTGTGCACAGTCTGATGTCAAAACCCTCCGTTTAGCTTGACAGATTCATACTGCACAATGATACCACCCGGTACCACCAGGTGTTCAGCTCACACAAACTCAGAATTATTCTTTGAACTGGACCCAGATTTAATAAGACTGAAGCTCAACAAGTAACAGCGTCTCAGTCTGACCAGAACCTGCAGTAAGTTCTGGTTCTGAAGTTTCTGCTGGGATGTTTGAGCTAAGCTAGCTGCCTCCATGCTAAGCTAAGATTAACAGCTAAGACCTGTCTGCACATGACTGATGTGGGCCACGGTGTGTTTAGGGACAGTCTGGAGACTGTGATGTGTTCAGGGACGGTCAGGAAAACTCACCCAGAGCTCCCTGGCAGATGTCGGTCCTTGTGGCTCCGCCGAGGATAAATTCAGGATTAGAGACGAGTTCCTGATGGACGAGAGAAACACTGAGAAACCAAAGAAACACAGATACTGTCTGTCTTTTGAGTCTTTATGTTGTTTTGTGTCTCTTTGTGTCTGTATGTTGTTTTGTGTCTTTTTGTGTTATTTTGCAACTCTTTGTGTTGTTTTGTGTCTCTTTGTGTTGTTTTGTGTCTCTTTGTGTTGTTTTGTGTCTCTTTGTGTTGTTTTGTGTCTTTTTGTGTTGTTTTTTTCTCTTTGTGTTGTTTTTTCTCTTTGTGTTGTTTTGTGTCTCTTTGTGTTGCTTTGTGTCTCTTTGTGTTGTTTTGTGTCTCTGTGTTGTTGTTTTTTTGTTGTTTTGTGTCTCTTAGTGTTGTTTTGTGTCTCTTTGTGTTGCTTTGTGTCTCTTTGTGTTGTTTTGTGTCTCTTTGTGTTGTTTTGTGTCTCTTTGTGTTGTTTTTTCTCTTTGTGTTGTTTTGTGTCTCTGTGTTGTTGTTTTTTTGTTGTTTTGTGTCTCTTAGTGTTGTTTTGTGTCTCTTTGTGTTGCTTTGTGTCTCTTTGTGTTGTTTTGTGTCTCTTTGTGTTGTTTTGTGTCTCTTTGTGTTGTTTTTTCTCTTTGTGTTGTTTTGTGTCTTTTTGTGTTGTTTTTTTCTCTTTGTGTTGTTTTGTGTCTCTTTTTGTGTTGCTTTGTGTCTCTTTGTTGTTGTTTTGTGTCTCTGTGTTGTTGTTTTTTTGTTGTTTTGTGTCTCTTAGTGTTGTTTTGTGTCTCTTTGTGTTGCTTTGGCTCTTTGTGTTTTGTGTCTCTTGTGTTGTTTTGTGTCTCTTTGTGTTGTTTTTTCTCTTTGTGTTGTTTTGTGTCTCTGTGTTGTTGTTTTTTTGTTGTTTTGTGTCTCTTTGTGTTGCTTTGTGTCTCTTTGTGTTGTTTTGTGTCTCTTTGTGTTGTTTTTTCTCTTTGTGTTGTTTTGTGTCTCTGTGTTGTTTTGTGTCTCTTTGTGTTGCTTTGTGTCTCTTTGTGTTGTTTTGTGTCTCTGTGTTGTTGTTTTTTTGTTGTTTTGTGTCTCTTAGTGTTGTTTTGTGTCTCTTTGTGTTGCTTTGTGTCTCTTTGTGTTGTTTTGTGTCTCTTTGTGTTGTTTTGTGTCTCTTTGTGTTGTTTTTTCTCTTTGTGTTGTTTTGTGTCTTTTTGTGTTGTTTTTTTCTCTTTGTGTTGTTTTGTGTCTCTTTGTGTTGCTTTGTGTCTCTTTGTGTTGTTTTGTGTCTCTGTGTTGTTGTTTTTTTGTTGTTTTGTGTCTCTTAGTGTTGTTTTGTGTCTCTTTGTGTTGCTTTGTGTCTCTTTGTGTTTGTATTTGTGTCTCTTGTGTTGTTTTGTGTCTCTTTGTGTTGTTTTTTTTTCATCTTTGTGTTGTTTGTGTGTCTCTGTGTTGTTGTTTTTTTTGTTGTTTTGTGTCTCTTTGTGTTTGCTTTGTGTCTCTTTGTGTTGTTTTGTGTCTCTTTGTGTTGTTTTTTCTCTTTGTGTTGTTTTTGTGTCTCTGTGTTGTTTTGTGTCTCTTTGTGTTGCTTGTGTCTCTTTGTGTTGTTTTGTGTCTCTGTGTTGTGTTTTTTTGTTGTTTTGTGTCTCTTAGTGTGTTTTGTGTCTCTTGTGTGTTGCTTTGTGTCTCTTTGGTGTTGTTTTGTGTCTCTTTGGTGTTGCTTTGTGTCTCTTTGTGTTGTTTTGTGTCTCTTTGTGTTGCTTTGTGTCTCTTTGTGTTGTTTTGTGTCTCTTTGTGTTGTTTTTTTCTATTTGTGTTGTTTTTTCTCTTTGTGTTGTTTTGTGTCTCTGTGTTGTTGTTTTTTTGTTGTTTTGTGTCTCTGTGTTGTTTTGTGTCTCTTTGTGTTGTTTTGTGTCTCTTAGTCTTGTGCTAAACAGACTCTAACAGGTTAGACTCAGTGATCCATCTGGTCTCAGCACAGGTTTGACTGGAAAAATGTTCTAGAACTTCATAAATTCCTGAAATACCTGAGAGGTCAAACTTTTCAAAGTGACAGTTAAAGACGACAACATGAAGAGTCCTGCCGGTCTGAACCTCATCCTGGTCCTGGTCCTGAACCTGATCCTGGTCTCTCAAAATCCTCCATCATAAAATACTTAAATAATCATACAGACATCATCACATCACTTCAGCTGTGTTCGGCAGCTCTGTAGGTTTACATGTTTACATGATACTGATGCATGTTCATGCATGTTACTAAACTTCTCTAACTAAAGTCTCTGTGCTCTCTCTTCCAGCAGGTTCTCATGGATCGTGGCTACTGCTGTGTCCTGCATGACGTCCACCATACATAGCATTACTGCTGCTGTGCATCTGTGTCTCTCTATCACAGCTGCTGCTGTAATCATTCTATCATTCATTGTAACTGTACAACATGTTTGTGTTGATTGTTCTGTACATGTGACATCCATGTGACGTCTGTCCGTCCTGGCAGAGGGATCCCTCCTCTGTGGCTCTTCCTGAGCTTTCTTCCACATGTTTTTCCCTGTTAAAAGGGGAACCGAGGGTCTAAGGACAGAGGGAGTCACCTGCCTGTACAGACTGTGAAGCCTCTGAGGAGAAATGTGTTGTGACTTTGGGCTGTACAAATAAAATCTGATCTGATTGATTTGATTTGATTCATGTATGAAGCGATGCTCTTCTCTGCAGGACAGTTTGTATATAGAAAACAGGAAGTTAGTGTCATCTGACGGTATATATCTGATATATTTCATGTTTGTAGTCCTCCTCCTGTTTCTGACATCATCTCTGAGGAATGAACGATGACTCACGTGTTCAAAAAAACATCCAAAGCTTCAGAAATGTCGAAAACTATGACGTCGCTAAACATTTACAGCGTAATAACTGCTGCATACATTTATTTATATATTTATAAAACTGTGCAATACCTTTTTGATTTTTTTTTCCACCATCACACCCCCACCCACCCACCCACCCGGCCCGCCCCTATAACCAACGCACTCATCCTGAACCAGATCCAGAACCAGGCCCGGTTCTTACCGTGGTCTCTTCCAGGTGACTACCCCGGACCTTGTATGAGCTCCGGCCCAGCTCATTGAAGCCCAGCGCCTCGGGCGCGGCGGGGAAGGTCGGGTCGCAGAAGAGTTTTCCTGCGGAGCGGCACTGCGCCCGCAGAGCCTCGAAGTTCTGGTTCAGGTACGGAACCGCTTTGGCGTTGGTGCCGAATCCAGCTGCCAGGGCCCGCTTCTTGGCCAGAGTAGAAGCCACGCCAGACATGATGGAGGCGACGAAGGAGATCCAGAAAAGTTGAACAGAGTCCGGAGCTGCTTCAAAACTTTCCCCTCAGACAGACAGCCAGAGTCAGTCAGACCTCCGCCCTGAGAGCGGGAGGAGCCAGAGAGAGGCTCCAACCACAACCCCTCCTCTGTCTGCCTCCGTCTGTCTTTCTGTCTCTCTGCCTGTCTGTCTGTCATTAAATCCCGAAATTCTTCAAACTGAAAATTAAAAAAATGATGGACAAAACTTTGTGGACAGCCCCGCCCACCATGTCCAGATCACATCACGAGTTAGTATCTCTGAAACAAGAAGTTAAACCTAATGATGAAGATGAAACTTTTCTCAGAGTCAAAATAAAACTCTTTCATGACTGTTACCATGGAGATCTGTGCGTTGTTAAGTTAAGCTGAAGGTTTCATCATCATCAGTCTCTGTGCTCTCTCGTCCAGCAGGTTCTCCTGGATCGTGGCTGCTGCTGTGGTCCTGCTGATGTCCAGTTGATTTGATTTTGATTTGATGTTATATCACACACATGAAATGATTTTTCTGCTTTTAACCCACCCAGCTGGCACCTGTCGGAACACACATGCACAGGACCACGCACAGCAAGAACAACTGCAGAGAAGAGAACCAGGCCAGAACAGGACCATGCAGAACACCATGAGGGGAAGAAGGGTCCAAACCCAGGGTCAAACAGGGTCAGAACACATCAGAGGTTGACCCGGTCCAAAGTGGACCCCAATGGAGAAACTGAACCAACATCCAGCAAGTCTTCAGGTGTGTTTCAGGTGTGATTAGGTCTCTTCGGGTATGTTCAGGTGTTGGTGCTGAGTGTAAACACCTTATCAAACTGTTAACTCTCTGAATAATTCAGCTGATATCGCCTGGACCAAAGCCCCGCCTCCTTACACCTGACCACCTTTATACCTGAGATGCACACACACTACCAGATCGCATTTCACACCTCAGTCTGACGCAGCAGACCTCGGTTCAGACTCTTGGCTCAATTTCAACAAACTTTTGGCAGGTTGTGAGTTTGACTCTTATCTTCAGACCTTTTAGTAGTCTTGAGTAGTCTTTGGAGTTTTAGTTGATCCACACCAGTTCTTTCAACCATCTTCAAACTCACAGACTCTCAAGATGACAAGTATGGCAGCAGAGCTGGCTAGGAGGAAGGCCCGGGAGGAAGAAGGTGCTGGCAGCCGGGCCAACGCCATCGCCTTCAACCAGCAGGACTTTGAGCAGCTGCGGAAGGAGTGTCTGCAGTCGGGCTCGCTGTTCTGTGATCCAACCTTCCCCGCAGACTGGGACTCTCTGGGATACAACCAGCTGGGACGATATTCCTCCAAAACCATCGGAGTGGAGTGGAAACGACCTACGGTGAGTCTGATTATCAATCAATGTTCTTCAGAACAAACACTGGTCCGTGATTGTCCTTCAGGTCCGATCATCACAGTTTATGGTCCACACATTCACCGTGTGCACTGAACAACCAAAACAAGGAGCTAAAAGAGACCGAAGACCACCAGAGACTCTTTACAGTCTGTCCTCAGATCTTCGATCCAGACTAGGAATACAGACAGACAGAAAGATAGACAGACAGAGACCTGTCTTCACCTGCCTTCACCTGTTTTCACCTGTCCTCATCTGTCTTCACCTGTCCTCAACTATCTTCACCTGCCCTCATCTGTCCTCAACTATCTTCACCTGCCCTCATCTGTGTAGGTGTAACAGCAGATCAGGTTAATAATGAACACAAAATGAGTCACACTCTTATTTTAATAACAGGAAGTGGTTAGATTTAATCTTTAATGTCCTGAAAGTGGAAACAGTGAGTCAGTCGACCTGCTGTGAGATCACATGACATGTTTACGTTTGGAAACATGTCACTAAAGACTGCTTAGACTAGCTTAGCTTAACAGAAAGACTGGATAGGGGGTAATCACCTAGCCTGGCTCTGTCCACCGACCAGCTTATCTTAATGATTAACACGTTACATTATTTACCCATCATGCACTGGAACTATTTTCTAACAGCCTTCCGCCCAGCAGGTTGACTGACTCACAGCCTGTTTCCACTTTCAGGACATTAAAGATTAAATCAAACCATGTCCTGTTATTAAAATAAGAGCGTGACTCATTTTATGTTTATTATTAAACAGACAAAATCAGAACTGCTGTTACACCTGCACAGGTGAGGACAGGTGAGCACAAGTGAGCACAGGTAAGGACGGGTGAGCACAGGTGAGCAGGAGTAAGAACGGATGAAGACAGGTGAGCACAGGTGAGCAGGAGTAAGAACGGATGAAGACAGGTGAGCACAGGTGAGGACAGGTGAGGACAGGTGAAGACAAGTTAGCACAGGTAAGGACAGGTGAGGAAAGGTGAGGACAGGTGAGCAGGGGTAAGAACAGATGAGGGCAGGTGAGCACAGGTGAGGACAGGTAAAGATGGGTGAGCACGGGTAAGGACGGGTGAGGACAGGTATGGAGAGGTGAGGACAGGTGAGGGCAGGAGTGGACAGGTGAGCACAGGTGAGGACAGGTAAGCACAGGTAAGGACAGGTGAGGAAAGGTGAGGACAGGTGAGCACATGTGAGCAGGAGTAAGGACAGGTGAGGACAGGTGAGCAGGAGTAAGGATGGGTGAAGACAGGTGAGCACAGGTAAGGAGAGGTGAGCACAGGTGAGGAAAGGTAAAGGCAGGTGACACGGAGGTAGAGCAGGTTATCCACTAATCAGATAATCATTGGTTTGATCCCAGCTCCTCCAGTAGGAGTGTCCTTGGGCAAGATACTGAACCCCAAACTGCTCCGACAGGCTGAACCATCAGTGTGTGAATGAGATATGCAAAAGAGCTTTGAGTGCCCAGAAGACTAGAAAGGAGAAATATAAGTAGTCCATTTACCATTTTAGTACTTTTACTGTAGAAAAGATCGGATTACTCCCTGATGATCATCATAACCTGCTGTCCAATCAGGAGCTGTGTTCTATTAGTAACCTACTGTCTCATCCAATCAGGAGCTGTGTTCTGACCCTCATTTCATTGTTGGTGGAGCAAAGAGGACGGACATCTGTCAGGGAGCACTGGGTGAGGACACACGCACACACGCATGCACACACATGTGTGACCTCTGACAGGTGTGATCAGGTCAGGTGTGAGCTACTGTGTGTCTATCAGGTGACTGCTGGCTGCTGGCTGCCATCGCCTCTCTGACTCTGGACCCTCAGATCCTGAACAGAGTGGTTCCGTCTGGACAGAGCTTCAAGTCACAGTACGCTGGAATCTTCCACTTCCAGGTGAGCTGAAACACACCTGAACACACGCCTGAGAAACACCCGAGAAACACCTGAACATACACCTGTGCTTTAGCAGAGAGTGTGTGTAGCCTCCACAGAAAGTGACATCATGTTTGTTTGTACCTGTAGCTGTGGCAGTATGGGGAGTGGGTGGACGTGGTCGTGGATGACCGGCTGCCCACCAGAGATGGGAAGCTGCTGTTCGTCCACTCGGCAGAGGGAGGAGAGTTCTGGAGTGCCCTGCTGGAGAAGGCCTACGCCAAGTAAGACCAACATTCAACATGATAGAACAAGATGCCCATGCTAATCAGCTAATCAAAGCAAATCAGATTTTATTTGTACAGCCCAAAGTCACAAACACATTTCTCCTCAGAGGCTTCACAGTCTGTACAGGCAGTGACTCCCTCTGTCCTTAGACCCTCGGTTCCCCTTTAACAGGGAAAACATGTGGAAGAAAGCTCAGGAAGAGCCACAGAGGAGGGATCCCTCTGCCAGGACGGACAGACGTCACATGGATGTCACATGTACAGAACAATCAACACAAACATGTTGTACAGTTACAATGAATGATAGAATGATTACAGCAGCAGCTGTGATAGAGAGACACAGATGCACAGCAGCAGTAAATCATTAACTATAAACTGTGATGGAGAGATGGGAGCAATAATGACAGTAATAATATGTATGGTGGATGTTAGCAGCAGCCCCGATCCATGAGAACCTGCTGGATGAGACAGCACAGAAACTCCAGGGAAGAAGTTTAGTTAGTAGTTAGTTAATATGCATTAATGTTAGCATGTTGTTGTTAGCATTTAGCTCAAAGCATGAATGTGTAAAACCTCTTCAGCTTCATCAGCCACCATTTTCTCAATGCCAGTGGTCCACTGAGGACAAGAAGTGCTCAACACACCATCTGACCATAGACTGGACTGACTGTGGACAGACTGACTGTAGACAGACTGACTGTGGACAGACTGACTGTAGACAGACTGACTGTAGACAGACTGACTGTGGACAGACTGACTGTGGACAGACTGACCATAGACTGGACTGACTGTGGACAGACTGACTGTAGACAGACTGACTGTGGACAGACTGACTGTAGACAGACTGACTGTGGACAGACTGACTGTAGACAGACTGACTGTAGACAGACTGACTGTAGACAGACTGACTGTGGACAGACTGACTGTGGACAGACTGACTGTAGACAGACTGACTGTGGACAGACTGACCATAGACTGGACTGACTGTGGACAGACTGACTGTAGACAGACTGACTGTGGACAGACTGACTGTAGACAGACTGACTGTGGACAGACTGACTGTAGACAGACTGACTGTGGACAGACTGACTGTAGACAGACTGACTGTGGACAGACTGACTTTAGACAGACTGACTGTGGACAGACTGACTGTGGACAGACTGACCATAGACTGGACTGACTGTGGACAGACTGACTTTAGACAGACTGACTGTGGACAGACTGACTGTAGACAGACTGACTGTGGACAGACTGACTGTAGACAGACTGATTGTAGACAGACTGACTGTAGACAGACTGACTGTGGACAGACTGACTGTAGACAGACTGACTGTGGACAGACTGACTGCTGACAGACTGACTGTGGACAGACTGACTGTAGACAGACTGACTGTGGACAGACTGACTGTGGACGGAACTGACTGCTGACAGACTGACTGTGGACAGACTGACTGTGGACAGACTGACTGTGGACTGAACTGACTGCTGACAGACTGACTGTGGACAGACTGACTGTGGACAGACTGACTGTAGACTGGACTGACTGCTGACAGACTGACTGCTGACAGACTGACTGCTGACAGACTGACTGTGGACAGACTGACTGTGGACAGACTGACTGTAGACTGGACTGACTGCTGACAGACTGACTGTGGACAGACTGACTTTGGATTGGACTGACTGTGGACAGACTGACTGTAGACAGACTGACTGTGGACAGACTGACTGTAGACTTGACTGACTGCTGACAGACTGACTGTGGACAGACTGACTTTGGATTGGACTGACTGTGGACAGACTGACTGTAGACAGACTGACTATAGACTGGACTGACAGAAGACAGGACTGACTGTAGACAGACTGACTGTAGACTGGACTGACTGAAGTTGCGTTGCTGTGTGGAGCTCGTAGATGCTCTTTCAGGTCTCGTGATGACCCTCGGGTGGATCAGACTGCGTCAGGCTCTGCTGTGAACACACCAGTCTTTGTTGGTCTGAACGCGTGTTCACCCCGTCAGTGTGTCAAAGTTATTTTCTGATTGTTTCACAGCATAAACAAACACACCCACACGGCTCTAAGCTGATCATCATTTCAATGAAGCTGAAGCTGGTCGTTGTGACTGAAGCTCGAGCTGAAGCTTCACGAGCCTCAGCTGCTCTGGCAGCAGGAGGCGTCGGTGTGTGTTGGAGGTGATTAGCTGGGTGGAGGAGGTTTACTGAGCAAACAGTCGATGTGGAGCAGCCTGGAAAACAAACAAACAGCTGCTGACTCAGCTCTTATTAAACAACACCTGATTTACACTGATTCACCTCAAACTGTGACCTGTCAACACGTCTGCACCTGAACAGGGCTGAGTGTTTGAACCTCACCTTGTCCTTTCAATATAACCATGACCAGAGGTGTGAAGTAACAAAGTACAAATACTTTGTTACCTTACTTAAGTAGAATTTTTGGGTATCTATACACTGCAGTAATTACTTTTTATTTCTACTCCTTACATTTTATTACAGCCTCGTTACTCGGTTTCAGAGGTGAATTATGAGGTCAGTGTAGCAAAAACAACAAAGTGTTGCTGGTGGCTGATTTTTATTGGCTGATTGTCACACTCTACAGCCAATGGTATCGTTTACAGTGTGTGCACTCCTGACCAATGACAGTGCAGTGAGTTTAGCTGCTAAGCTAGCATGGCAGAGCTGTGTGACGTCATTATGAAAATCAATAACTGACACACGGCTGCAAAAGTTTCACTTATTATCTAATCTTGGTGCTGTTTGATGTATTTTTCCGTTAAATGATAAGAGGCTCACTGGAAACAACAACAACAATAATAATAATAATAATAATAATAATAATAATAATAATGATAATAATAATATTAATGATAATAAGCAGAAAAATAACATGAAGTTCTGTAGATGATTATTTGAAAGAGTAAAACTTGAGACAATCTTGGCAAAGATTAAAGAAAAGTGTGAGGAGCTCTTTAAAGCTTCATCCTGTAACACTTGATGTCTGCATTAGAGAACGTGGTTATGAGCGCAGTGACTGTAAATCTGATCTTATTCTCAAGCAAGGAGCTGACTGACGGTTGGCTGACTTTATGTGGCCCGGTCCTTTTGTCACATCGTCGACGTCTTCTTGTCATTTTTTTCTTGTTTTAAATCAGAATTATTATTTTTGATGAATCATTTGGATTAATCATTAATTTTGGCAGCACTATTTTGTATAGTACTGTTACACATAGCATAGCATGTATACCATTACAATACTTATATAACTAGTCATATCTTCCACTCCATAATAAATGCATTCATTTTCTTTGGGCATATATGAGGCTGAAACAGGCAGCGTAGTGCATCCCAGTTTGATCAACATTAACGTTTTAATATAACATTATAGTCGTCATGGCCTTCAGATGAATGATGTTTTTGGGGCAGGTCGTGTAGAGCACCACAGCCGCCTGTGCCACAGGGCCTCAAACATTTAATGGCTTTTTTTTCTTTACATTACTTTTACTTTTATACTTTAAGTAGTTTTGCAGCCAGTACTTTTACACTACTTGAGTAAAAAGCTTGAGCTGATACTTCAACTTCTACACAAGTCTTTTTAAACCCTAGTATCTTTACTTGTACTTGGGTAATGAATGTGAATACTTTTGACACCTGCCCATGACACCATCACCTTTTACCCATGAGCCTGTTCACCGGTGAAGCTCCACAGTGGCGCTGGACACTCCTTGTCCTCAGTGGACACCATTTTGTCTCTATAGCTGAAGGGGAGGGACCATCTGCGTTGAAAAAAATGGCAGCTGAGAAAGCTGCTAGTGCTGAACAGGTGGACGTGAGGAGCGCTAACAAACGGACACAGCAGCTAAACTGTTCATATTGAAGTGTTGAACTAAGCTAAGCTAAGCTAACTTAAGTGCCGTTGGTCCTCCTGCAGGGTGAACAGCTCGTACGAGGCTCTGACTGGAGGCTCGAGTATCGAGGGTTTTGAGGACTTCACTGGAGGAATTGCAGAGAGCTACGACCTGAACAAGGCTCCACCTTTCCTGTTCAACATCAATAAGGAAGGCGCTGAAGCTCGGCTCGCTGCTTGGCTGCTCCATCGACGTAACATTCAAAACCTCACAGACACTCTAAAAGCTGCATGCGTAACATTCAGTCATTAGCTCGGTAGCATGAACCTTCTGCTTTATTACAAACACAACATAAATAAACACATGAATAACATAGACAAATATATATTTATGTTTGTTTTTCAGATCTCCAGCTCATATGAGACGGAAGCCATCACTCATCAGAAACTGGTTAAAGGTCACGCCTACTCCATCACTGCAGCACAGCAGGTGAGGCTATCATTCATTGTAATATGTTGATCCCTCCTCTGTGGCTCTTCCTGAGCTTTCTTCCACATGTTTTCCCTGTTAAAGGGGAACCGAGGGTCTAAGGACAGAGGGAGTCACTGCCTGTACAGACTGTGAAGCCTCTGAGGAGAAATGTGTTTGTGACTTTGGGCTGTACAAATAAAATCTGATTTGATGGTGACCCACCTGGACTCAGCTGGTTTTTGCTCCTGCAGGTTCTTCACTTTGGTTCTCCCGTGGAGCTGCTGAGGATCAGGAACCCCTGGGGACAGGTGGAGTGGACTGGAGCCTGGAGCGACAAGTGAGTCCAGGTCCTCATGCTGATCTGTCTGAGTCCAGGTCTGTTTAGGTGATGTCCAGGAGTATCTGATGTTTCTATGTTTGTCAGTTCAAAGGAGTGGGACGGAGTTCAGCCGGAGGAGAAGAAGAAGAAACTGGATCACTCTGCTGAGGATGGAGAGTTCTGGTGGGTTTGACAGGTTCTGGATTATTTGAATTATTCATTATTTTATAGTTTTAATTATTTTTGTTGATCTGATCTTTGGGACCTGATTCATCCAATCATTGTTCAAACAGATCTTTCTTCTTCTTCTTCTTCTTCTCTCTGCTGGCTGTAGGATGTCCTTCCCTGACTTCCTGCGTCAGTTTTCCCGCCTTGACATCTGTAACCTGACACCTGACACCCTGACCAGTGACGAGGTCGGCCGTTGGAGCTACAGCGAGTTTGACGGCGTGTGGCGAGTTGGTTCCACCGCCGGAGGCTGCAGGAACTACCCAGGTACAGACTGCCCAGCTGCAACCTTAGTTACCATGGTTACAGCTGTCCCAGTGTGGCATCATAATGTGATGAGCATTATAATTTGTTCCATGTTCTCCGACCTATTGATTGTTCTGTGTTGATCATTTCGTGTTCTTCGATGTGTCAATTGTTCCGTGTTCTTCGACTTGTTGATCTCTACGCGTTCTCCAACGTGTCGATCGTTCTGTGTTCTCTTACGTGTCTATTGATGTGTTGATTGTTCTGTGTTCACCATGTTCACCATGTTCTCTGATGTGTCTATTGACATGTCACTTGTTCGTGTTCTCCAATGTGTTCATCATTCCGTGTTCTCCGATGCGTCGATTGACATGCCATCGTGGTTCCGTGTTCTCTAACGTGTCGATCGTCGTGTTCTCCGACGTGTCGATCGTTCCGTGTTCTCCGACGTGTCGATCGTCGTGTTCTCCGACGTGTCGATCGTCGTGTTCTCCGACGTGTCGATCGTTCCGTGTTCTCCGACGTGTCGATCGTTCCGTGTTCTCTAACGTGTCGATCGTCGTGTTCTCTAACGTGTCGATCGTCGTGTTCTCTGACGTGTCGATCGTCGTGTTCTCTAACGTGTCGATCGCCGTGTTCTCTGACGTGTCGATCGTTCCGTGTTCTCTGACGTGTCGATCGTCGTGTTCTCCGACGTGTCGATCGTCGTGTTCTCCGACGTGTCGATCGTCGTGTTCTCCGACGTGTCGATCGTTCCGTGTTCTCCGACGTGTCGATCGTTCCGTGTTCTCCGACGTGTCGATCGTCGTGTTCTCCGACGTGTCGATCGTCGTGTTCTCTAACGTGTCGATCGTCGTGTTCTCCGACGTGTCGATCGTTCCGTGTTCTCTAACGTGTCGATCGTCGTGTTCTCCGACGTGTCGATCGTTCCGTGTTCTCTAACGTGTCGATCGTCGTGTTCTCTGACGTGTCGATCGTCGTGTTCTCTAACGTGTCGATCGTCGTGTTCTCTGACGTGTCGATCGTTCCGTGTTCTCTAACGTGTCGATCGTCGTGTTCTCTAACGTGTCGATCGTCGTGTTCTCTAACGTGTCGATCGTCGTGTTCTCTGACGTGTCGATCGTTCCGTGTTCTCTGACGTGTCGATCGTCGTGTTCTCTAACGTGTCGATCGTCGTGTTCTCTAACGTGTCGATCGTCGTGTTCTCTGACGTGTCGATTGTTCCGTGTTCTCTGACGTGTCGATCGTTCCGTGTTCTCTGCAGCCACGTTCTGCTCCAACCCTCAGTTCTTCATCCGGCTCGAAGACGTGGACGACGACCCTCATGATGGTGAAGATGGCTGCACCGCTCTGATTGGTCTGATGCAGAAAAACGCTCGCAGGGAGAGACGTTTCGGACGAGACCTGAACACCATCGGATTTGCCATCTACCAGGTACTGATACACACACTGCACACACACTGCACACACACACTGTACTTCCATGTTTTTGATATTTTGTCTGGTTTTGTTTTTTTTCCAGGTTCCTGATGAGGTGAGTCTGTTCTTCTTCTTCTGTGGTCGGTATAAAGTCTGTTCTTCTTCTTCTGTGGTCGGTATAAAGTCTGTTCTTCTTCTTCTGTGGTCGGTATAAAGTCTGTTCTTCTTCTTCTGTGGTCGGTATAAAGTCTGTTCTTCTTCTTCTGTGGTCGGTATAAAGTCTGTTCTTCTTCTTTTGTGGTCAGTATAAAGGTCGTAGTAACGTCCACCTGGGTCCAGACATCTTGCTGAGGAGGACGGCGGTGGCTCGTAGTCAGAACTTCATTAACCTGCGGGAGGTGTGCGACCGCTTCAAGCTGCCGCCCGGAGAGTACGCTGTCATCCCGTCCACCTTTGAGCCGCACCGCAAAGGAAGCTTCGTCCTCAGAGTGTTCACAGAGAAACAGGCTCACAGCAGGTCAGCTGCACACAGACGTGATGATCCTCATTGTTAGCTTGTTGTGGTCGTCATGGTGATTAATATTTGTTGTTGTTGTGGTCGTCATGGTGTGTTTGGTGTCTGTTTCAGTCCAATGGAGGAGGACGTTGACGCTGACATCTCAGAGGTTTGTATGTGTGGGAGCTTAGGACAGGTCTTCAGACAGTTTGTGTCTTTGTGTCTCTCAGTCAAACTCTGTCTCCTTTCAGCCGGATGTTGGAGAGGACGACGTGGATCCGCACTTCAGACGTCTTTTTGTTCAGATTTGTGGAAACGTAAAAACATTTTACCAAACATGGCTGTAAACTGTCTTCCTGTGGAGCTGAAATCTGAATGTCCCATCTGTGTTTGCAGGACTCGGAGATCTCGGCCTTCGAGCTGCAGCAGATTCTGGACAAAGTGGTCGCTCAGAGTGAGGACGGTCACATGGCACACACAGACAGGATGTGACCTTTGACCTCTGTATTTGTACAGATTTACGTACATGTTTACAGTGATGTCACAGTGAACTGACGTGTTCTGTTTGTTTGAAGGATCTGATGTAAAAACAGACGGATTCAGTCTGCAGACCTGCCGCAACATCATCAGCTTGCTGGACGTATCCTTCAACGACCGAGAGACAGACAGACAGACAGACAGACAGACAGACAGACAGACAGACAGACAGACAGACAGACAGACAGACAGACAGACAGACAGACAGACAGACAGACAGACAGACGGACCGGCCCACCGACAGACAGACTGACAGACCGACTGACAGACCGATAAATATTCTCTTCTTTGACTCTTCTTCAGACAGACAGACACACGGACCGGCCCACCGACAGACAGACAGACAGACAGACACACGGACCGGCCCACCGACAGACAGACAGACAGACAGACACACGGACCGGCCCACAGACAGACAGACAGACAGACAGACAGACAGACAGACACACAGACACACAGACACACAGACACACGGACAGACACACGGACCAGCCCACCGACAGACAGACTGACAGACCGACCAACTGACCGACCGACCGACCGACAGACAGACGGACCGGCCCACCGACTGACAGACTGACAGCCCGGCCCACCGACAGACAGACTGACCGACTGACAGACCGACTGACAGACCGATAAATATTCTCTTCTTTGACTCTTCTTCAGATGGACGGCAGCACTAAACTGGGTCTGTTGGAGTTTCACACTCTGTGGGCCAAGATGCAGAAATATTTGGTGAGGCATTCACTGACACTGTTGATCTGGTGAGGCGTTCACTGACACTGTTGATGTGGTGAGGCGTTCACTGACATTCAGTGTTTATCTGGTGAGGCGTTCACTGACTGAAGTCCCCCTGGTTCTGCAGGAGATCTTCAGGAGTCATGACTCGGACGGTTCGGGTACGATGAGCAGTCACGAGATGAGGTTGGCGCTCACTGAAGCAGGTAACGTTCATAAACGTTGATCTAACGTCCAACAGGTGGGCCTGCGGTTAGACTTGGACTTCATGCTGCTACAGAGGAGGCTCCACGTGTTCGTATGAACTGATCCGGTACTGATGTCTCTCTCTGAATTCAGGTTTCCAGGTGAACAGTGCGGTGGTTCAGGAAGTCGTCAGTCGTTACGCTGACATCAGTTTTTCAATCGACTTTGACGGTTTCGTCAGCTGTTTGATCCGTCTGGAGATGTTATTCAGTGAGTGTAAACTTTAACTAACAAACGTTAGTCATAAAGTTTGTCAATAAAGTTTGTTGACGCAGTTTGGTTTGGTTTCTCACAGAGATCTTCAGAACTCTGGACAAGAAGAAGGAGGGAAAGATCCAACTGGACCTGCAGCAGGTAAACTGAACCGACTGGAACCAGAACAGATCGGCTGGTTCCATTCAGCTCTACCTTTAATGACATCATCACTGAGCTCTTCTTCTTCTTCTGCAGTGGCTCTGCCTCGCCATGAACTGAACACCGCCTGCTCCAGGTGCATGCTGGGAGTCACTTCAGCACCTGATTATCATTTATTGATTCATCAGTACTGATGACATCATGATGTGAAACAATGACATCATCAAATCAAAAGTCTGATTTCATCTGATTATTGATGAGTCATCATTATTTTTGATTATTAAAAAATAGTCTTTTCTGAAATAAACTTTTGATTTGAGGAAAATGTTTGCTAATTTTTTTTAGTTTATTTGTAGTTCTCCAGCAGTATTTGTAGTTTTCCAGCAGTATTTGTAGTTTTCTTGTAGTATTCGTAGTTCTCCTGTAGTATTTGTAGTCTGTTTTACTTCGTCTGACAGAAATCAACAGTCGAGGTGTTGAGGGTGGAAACAATGAAGCTTTCTGACTCATCAGGAACTCCCTGCTTCATTTGACGCAACAATAACACCGGAAATGAAATGTGCATTTTTCACAATAAAAGCACGTGGGTGCAACTCAAACGTGAACCTCCGTGACGTGAAACACAAAGTGCAGTTCCTCCTTGGACGACAAGAAGAACTGCAGTTTGTGTTTTACTTCACATAGGCTGGTTCCAGAAGTGAGTCAGTCTCCATAAGTCCCCATATTAAAATAAAACATGTCTACAGCAGTTCACGAGAAGGAATGGCTGAAAAGTTTTATTTTGAAGGTGCTTAGGCTACCGGAAGTCTCACCTGTCATCAGGTCAGCTGTGCTTCTTTAATACCAGCAGAGTGAACACTCCCTTCTTGACATCACCTGTAGCCTCGACACTCGTCACACTCTCTAAAACTTCCAGACCCTCTCCAAACTTCCAGACTCAGCATCATGTCGGGCATCGCCTCCACTCTGCAGCACCTCCGGGAGAAGAACCAGGGTATCGGAACCAACAGCCAGACGGTGAAGTACCTGAACCAGGACTTCGAGTCTCTGCGCCAGCACTGCCTCGACACCGGCCGTCTGTTCCAAGACGACATGTTTCCGGCACTGCCCTCCTCTCTGGGCTTCAAAGAACTGGGCCCGAACTCCCACAAGGTCCGCGGGGTGTCCTGGGAGAGACCGACGGTCAGTGAAGCTCTGTCATTCCTCTCATGACTACAGACCTAACCCGGTACCGACCCAGTCCAAGCAATAAAACTTTGGTCGCTTTGAAGTCGCTGTTGATTGGCTGATAAACACCTGCTCACACCTGCTCACACCTGATCTGATCTAATCTGATCTCTGAAACATGTTCACCCGTGAAGGATCAGACAAACACTCAGATTATCACTACAGATTACAGATAGATAACATATTACAGGTATGTAATAGATTACAGTTTACATCTGTGTGTTTGTTGAACTGGGTGGAGTCACTTCACAAACCTGTTTGGTGGACTCACCTGTAATGAACCAGTGAGTCCTCTGACAGAGTCTGCCATCTTTGTTTACAAGAAGTGATTTGTTAAAGTTTGAAGTTAAATTATTATTCTTATTATTAATGTGTGGTGATCTTCATAAGAACTGCTGAGGGAGCAGCAGTGATAGATTAGCTTAGCATGCAGAAGAGCTAACAGAGTATTTAAACCTCTTTTGACACATCAAGGCCACCGTAGCTTCTCTTGGAATAGGAGGGTTAGCAGGAGACACACTGCTGCCCTCTGCACACCTTCATGGTAAAAATGTTCAGACTGGCTCAGACTGTAACCTTTTAAATGTCAGTGTAATGATTTGAATGATTCATCCATGTAAAGCTTCATGTCCTTTAGTAAACAGACTTGTCACCATGACGACAAGCTGCTGTGTTACCCTCCCCCCTTCACTGGGCCTGTCCTGGACCAGGCTTGTCCTGACCCCCCTCAGCTCATGTGTGATGTATTTCCTGTGCAGGAGTTGACCGCTGACCCTGAGTTCATCGTGTCCGGAGCCTCCAGGACCGACATCTGTCAAGGCGCTCTGGGTAAGACCCATTCATCCGACCCGCTGAGTCGTTCTGACGAGCTGAAAACGGGTTGGACCAGAACCATACGTGAAGCTCTGCCCCCTTTCACCCTGTACTCCAAACACAAACGTCATTCAACTTCCTCATGATGTGCATGAGGTCATGAGGAAAGGTGCGAAGGAGAGGTGATGAGGAAAGGTGGAAAGTAGTGCGCTGTCGTCATGGTAACAGGAACGGTAAACATGCTGACAGGTAGAGACTGTGATGTCACCTTTGTGGTTCATCTGGTTTCTGTAGTAACAAAGGGAAGCCCAGGCAACCAGAGCGCAGAGCAGCTCTTAAGAAACATACATGTATGATAAGCTGATGGAGTGTTGAAGGACACTCCATCAGCACTTCAGCGCCTTTCAAGGAGGTCACTGACTGACAGGGCAATTAGAGATAAGGCCTAAGCCCCGCCCTCTTCCTGTCTGTCATCCAGGTGACTGCTGGCTGCTTGCCGCCATTGCTTCTCTGACCCTGAATGAAGAAGTTCTAGCTCGAGTCGTCCCACATGGACCAGAACTTCAATGCTGGAGAGTACGTCGGCTATCTCCACTTCCAGGTACAAACGCACCATGAAGACTAATGTTTACAAGGTACAACTTTCAGTGAACACAATGTCTGTCTGTCTGTAGTTCTGGCAGTTTGGTGAGTGGGTTGATGTGGTGATCGACGACCGTCTGCCGGTCAGAGATGGAGAGCTGTTGTTCGTCCACTCAGCGGAAGGGAGAGAGTTCTGGAGCGCTCTGCTGGAGAAGGCCTACGCCAAGTAAGACCTGAACACACCATGAGCTAACAGCAGCTAACAGACTGAGCTAACATGAGCTAACATGAGCTAACATGAGCTAACAGCAGCTAACAGACTGAGCTAACAGACTGAGCTAACAGAAGCTAACAGACTGAGCTAACAGAAGCTAACAGACTGAGCTAACAGCAGCTAACAGACAGAGCTAACATGAGCTAACAGCAGCTAACAGCAGCTAACAGACTGAGCTAACATGAGCTAACAGCAGCTAACAGCAGCTAACAGACTGAGCTAACATACTGAGCTAACATGAGCTAACAGCAGCTAACAGACAGAGCTAACATGAGCGAACAGCAGCTAACAGCAGCTAACAGACTGAGCTAACATGAACTAACAGCAGCTAACAGACAGAGCTAACATGAGCTAACAGCAGCTAACAGCAGCTAACAGACTGAGCTAACAGACTGAGCTAACATGAGCTAACAGCAGCTAACAGACTGAGCTAACATGAGCTAACAGCAGCTAACATGAGCTAACAGACAGAGCTAACAGCAGCTAACAGACAGAGCTAACAGACAGAGCTAACAGCAGCTAACATGAGCTAACAGCAGCTAACAGACTGAGCTAACAGCAGCTAACAGACTGAGCTAACAGCAGCTAACAGACAGAGCTAACATGAGCTAACAGCAGCTAACAGACAGAGCTAACATGAGCTAACAGCAGCTAACAGACAGAGCTAACGTGAGCTAACAGCAGCTAACAGACAGAGCTAACATGAGCTAACATGAGCTAACAGACTGAGCTAACAGCAGCTAACAGACAGAGCTAACAGACAGAGCTAACAGCAGCTAACAGCAGCTAATAGAGCCGTATAAAACCGTATAAAGAGTGAGGTCTATCAAAAGTAAAAGACATACGGAGTACACTGGTGTACACCAATTGGCTGTACACAGTGCCATTTGGTTTGTGCATGGGGGGTGTCAGTGTCCAGAGTTTGTAGAGCATCCTGACGGCCTGGTGGATGGAGCTGTCTCTCCGTCTGCTGGTTCTTGCCTGGAGGCTCCTCATCCTCCTCCCGGAGGGCAGGAGGCTGAAGAAGCGGTGGTGGGCGGAGTCACCTGCAGTGCTGAGAGCTTTGTGGGCCAGGTGGGAGGGGGGCACAGATGATCTTCTCAGCTGCTCTCCTTATGTGCTGCAGGGTCTTTCGGCAGGATGAGGTGCACCCACCGTACCACACAGTGACGCAGCTGGTCAGGGTGCTCTCTGCCGCGGTAGAAGGAGCACATGGTGGGGATTGGTGCTCTGGCTCTTTTCAGTCTGTGGAGGCGCTGCTGAGCTTTCTTGGCCAGTGATGAGAGGTGCACACCCAGAAACTGCTCACTCTCTCCACAGCAGAGGATAGGTTGGTGTTGTGTGTTGGTGTGCAGTTGTGGTTCAGCGGGATGAAGAGTAGGGGGCTGAGCTGACCTGGCTGGAGACAGGGACAGCACCTGGTTATCTAGAGCAGCTGGTGTCTCTTCAGACAGTAGAGTGATGTCACTGTCACAGATGTGTGGTCGAGGTTTATAGTCTGCAGCACGACAGCTAACATGAATCAGTGAAATAGTTGGTGCTGTGTGACTTAGTGCCGTAAAGCGTTACGTACTACCGACCCGGAGCCCAAAGTTACAGTGTGAGAACAGACGTACGACTGACAGAGACACCGTTCACCTGATCACAGGTCAGCTGATCACAGGTCAGCTGATCACAGGTCAGCTGATCACAGGTGGAACATGTACAGGTGAGAGCAGACGATGTGTTCAGGTGTTTCTACACGTCCTCCACAGTTGCTGCATTCTTCACATTTACTTGCAGCAGAGTCAGCCATGCCTGGCTACACAAACATCCATGAAGACATGATGTGATGTGATGTCACTGTAATGTCATCACAGGTTGAACGGCTGCTACGAGGCTCTGTCTGGAGGATCGACCACGGAGGGTTTCGAGGATTTCACTGGAGGAATTGCTGAAGTTCACGAGCTGAGCCGACCCGACCCGAACCTGTTCCACATCATCCAGAAGGCTCAGAGTCGAGGAGCACTGATGGGCTGCTCCATCGACGTAAGATCAGACCGACAGACGGGTGCTTTGACTGACAGACAGACAGACGGGTGCTTTGACTGACAGACAGACAGGTGCTTTGACTGACAGACAGACGGGTGCTTTGACTGACAGACAGGTGCTTTGTACTTTTTGTTTCAGATTACAAGCTCGGCTGACTCTGAGGCAGTGACCTATCAGAAGTTGGTGAAAGGCCACGCTTATTCTGTGACAGGTACAGCTGAGGTGAGAGGACACGCCCCCTGTGAAGCAGCATAAACTACATTTCCCATGAGTCTTTGCAGCTTGTTTCAGGTTCAGCAGACCTGACAAGGAGCTTCTGTGATTGGCTGCAGGTGGAGTACCGTGGCAATATGGTGAAGTTGATTCGCATTAGGAACCCCTGGGGTCAGGTGGAGTGGACTGGAGCCTGGAGTGACAAGTACGTAACCATGGTAATGATTACCCATAACCCTCAGCGAGACACACTGTGACGGACATCCAACGTCCTGACGAGCGTGTAGCAGAAGCATGTAGGACGAAGTTTGTGCTAACAGCTAATCCAGTCCAGGTGTCTCCACCATACAAATATGGATGAGGACAGGTGTGTGTGTGTTTGGACTGTCATGTTACCTGAGCAGGTGTCGTGTATCACCTGTCAGTTTGTTTTGTCACTCAGCCCCTCCCTGCGGACTGCCTCAGCTGGGCGGAGTCTCACATGCTAGTCAGTCACAAGAACAAAGGGCACACCTGTGATCACCTGAGGGGATCTGTGTCGGACCTTGTCAGACAGGAAGTGTCACATTAAATCCTGCCCTGACCACTTGCTGTTCCCACAGCTCCATGGAGTGGCGTCACATCAGTGACGAGGACAGAGAGCGTCTGAGCCATCGTTCCGAGGACGGAGAGTTCTGGTAAAACCGGACCACCTTTTCACCTCCAGAACCTGAACTTCACGGTCAGGTTCAGGCTGAAATGACGCCCTCTTCTCTGTCTTCCAGGATGTCTTTCTCTGACTTCCTGCGTCATTACTCTCGCTTGGAGATCTGCAACCTGACGCCGGACGCCCTGAGTGACGACTCAGTCTCTAAGTGGGCTCTGTCGAAGTTCGATGGCACCTGGAGGCGAGGTTCAACAGCCGGTGGCTGCAGGAACTACCCCAGTGAGTGATTCTGTCAGACAAAGCGCAGGTTCCAGTCAGTGTCTTTCTGATGTTCTGTTTCCAAACTGCAGACTCGTTTTGGACCAACCCTCAGTTTGTGATCCGGCTGGACGAGGAGGATGATGACCCGGACGACGGTGAGGCCGGCTGCAGCCTCGTGGTTGGGCTGATCCAGAAGAACCGCAGACGCATGAGGAAGATGGGAGAAGATATGCACACAGTGGGATTCGCCATCTATGAGGTGAGAACGGTTCTGCTGGTCACATGATGTAGAGAGTCGCTATGGACGGGTTTAGACCAGTTCAGAGTCAAGCGTTCACGTCATCATTCATCTGTTTGTCCTTCTGCTGTGAGACTGAACCGTCCTTGTCTGTTTCAGGTTCCTGATGAGGTACGACTTCCTACTGCTGACTTCCTACAGCTGACTTTCTGCTGCTGACTTCCTGCTGCTGACTTCCTGCTGCTCACCTGTCGTGTCTGTCTGTCAGTACCGTGATCAGAGGAACATCCACCTGAACAAAAACTTCTTCCTGCGTCACGCTTCGGCCGCTCGCTCTGAAACATTCATCAACCTGCGAGAAGTCTGCAGCCGTTTCAGCCTGCCACCCGGAGAGTACCTGATCATCCCGTCCACCTTTGAACCGCACAAGAACGGAGACTTCTGTGTCCGAGTGTTCACAGAGAAACAGGCCGACTTCCAGTGAGTCCACATCAGTCCTGATCCTTCACGGTCTCTGGATATTTTGATACGGAATTTGAATAATTGTATAATTAATGAGCTTCCTGTCACATTTGTTCCTGTAGAGAGCTGGATGACCCTGTGGAGTCCAGAGTGGAGAAGGTAAAACCTCACTGCCGTCATGATTTCATGACATCATCATATGTCTGTTAACATGTTGACTGTTTCAGATCGAGATCGATGAAGACGATGTGGACGATCGCTTCAGAAGTCTGTTTGGACAGCTGGCAGGAGGGGTGAGGAAGATGAAGATGATGATGATGATGGTGGTGATGAATGTTTATAGTGTGAAGTAACAGGAAGTGTTTGTGTCTGCAGGATTGTGAAATTTCCGCCTATGAGTTACAGAAGATCCTCAACAAGGTGGTGACCAAACGTAAGTCACATTACCTTCAGACTGACCTTCAGACTGACCTGTGACCTGAGGTCAGCTGACCTGTGACCTGTGTTTGTCTCTGACAGGCTCTGACATCCAGACGAGTGGCTTCAGCCTCACCACGTGTCGTAACATGGTCAACCTGCTGGATGTATCCTTCACATCTGTTCAACTAATCATTACTGACCATGAAAATAAGTCATGTGACCTCAGGACGAGTCCCCTGACAGATCTGGTTTATACAGCCTGAATATGATGTCACTGCTGCAGTGAAGCATTTTGGGTAAAATATTGTTGTCCAGTCCATCAGTCAGCAGCTCCTCAACTTCCTGTGCAGAAAGACGGCAGCGGGAAACTCGGCTTGCTGGAGTTCAAAGTGCTCTGGACCAAAATTGAGAAGTTCCTGGTGAGGATGAGAACTTTGGATCACGTGGCCTGTCCTTGTGACCAGGACGTGATGTGATATGTCTTCTTTGCTGTGTGACAGGACATTTACCGTAAGAAGGACGTGGATAATTCAGGGACGATGAGCTCTACAGAAATGAGGACAGCTGTGGAGGAAGCAGGTAAAACACAAACGCACCTTTCAAAATAAAGTTGTAAACTTCAATCTTATTCCTGTTCAGACTAACCTGTCAGCTGACTTCTGCTGTGTTTCAGGTTTCAGTCTCAACAACGCGCTCCACCAGGTTCTGGTGGCCCGTTACAGTGAAGCAGATCTCACCGTCGACTTCGACAATTTTGTGGGCTGTTTGTTTCGTCTGGAGACTATGTTCAGTGAGTTCTTACAGTCCTCAGCATGTGACGGTGATGATGAAGATGGTGATGATGATGATGGTGATGATGATGGTGATGATGGTGATGATGATGGTGGTGATGATGGTGGTGATGATGATGATGATGATGATGATAGAGGTGATGGTGATGATGATGGTGATGATGGTGATGATGATGGTGATGATGGTGATGATGATGGTGATGATGGTGATGATGATGGTGATGATGGTGATGATGGTGATGATGATGGTGATGGTGATGGTGATGATGATGGAGGTGATGGTGATGATGATGATGATGATGATGGTGATGATGATGGAGGTGATGATGATGGTGATGATGATGGTGATGGTGATGATGATGGAGGTGATGGTGATGATGATGATGATGGTGATGATGATGGAGGTGATGATGATGGTGATGATGGTGATGATGATGATGATGATGGTGATGATGGAGGTGATGATGGAGGCAATAAAGATGGAGATGATATTTCCTGTCCACAGACACATTCAAAACTTTGGACACAAACAATTCAGGAACCATTGAGCTCAACATCATGGAGGTATGAAGCTGCTGTTAGCTAAGCTAGTTAATGCTTGTTTACTACATTTAAATAAACAAGAGCATATATATATATATGTGTATATATATGTATATAATATATATATACATTCTCTGGAGGTCTGAGGCAGGTCTGACCTTCAGCCTTCAAACATGATGAACCCAATGTAACGTAACTCTGTTGTGATTTTCCTGCAGTGGCTGAACGTTTCTCTGCTCTAAAGATCCAACACCATGCTGATCCAGATCCTAGAACTGGACAGTTAAACTCAGGACAGACAGAAATCTTCTATATTTGGTTTATATTGTAATCATGGGGGACACGTCAGAATTGGGTCATGATAAGAACCGGGTCAGATCATGGCCGTGTTCTGTGTTTATTTGTTGTGAACCTCTCAGTCTCTGTATATCTATACAGATTATTACTGGTTGATTGGTCTGTAGAGGGGGGTTACTTGTGTTCTGATTGGTCTATTGGTTGCTGTTGTCACACCTGTCTTAATAAAGAAGAGGTTGGGAGTTTGTGTCATGTTTTTATTAAATCTGTTTTAAATCATCATCCATTAAGAGCATGAGAGCAGCGGTGGGCAAGGCCTACAGGCACCTGTACCTGTCCTCCTCTCTGACATCATGTTACAGGATGTGACAAACATTTTATGAATAAAGTTTATTCAATATACAGTATGACCTTAAGCACGTTTGAATGTTGACCTGATGTGAATACTAAAGCTAATGTTAGCATACTAACAAGGAACATCTGCTGCTCTGATTGGCTAACAGCAGCAGGAAGCCCCGCCCCTCAAATGGGGCACCACCCCTCTCCTCCCAAACATCCCATTGTCACTTCCTGTCCGACCACGAAGCGGTTCCTCACCCAGGAGGTGCTGTGATGTCAGAATGATGTCATCTCTCACTTTATGACATCATCGCCGTGTCTTCTCGCAAGCAAACTCCTCTGCCCACCTCAGAACCTCAGTGATGTCACTGCTGCTTCCTGTTCCCTTGGCGACCAGCGCCGAGCCCCCAGCACTCCCCCCAAGGTGACGACATACTGCCACTGCCCAATCAGATGCTGAGAGCGATGGTGAGTCCTGAGGACAGACAGGAGAGCCAATCAGATACCTGGAACAAGGCCTGCTAACCTGAGATGTCATACACCGGAAGGTGTGTCACCGTTACCTTGGGAACCTGACAGGCGCACAGAACCTTCCCAGAATGCCTCTGGTGAGCAAGCAGCATCACATAACTGTGAGGAGCCATGGCACTCAGCTGATTCACCGTCTTCATCAGCACCTGACCGGAAACTTGATGTCATCAGACTACAGGTGTGCATAGAAATTATCCAGGTGCATTGTGGGCCGTGTTCTTACCGACAGAGAGTCCGTCTCTACAGAGTCCACCTGAACATCCCTCACGCCGTTCTTCTCGAGCAGAGCCTGAGTTTGGACTGCAGCCTGAGCAAAGCAAGATGGGGAAAAAAGGTTAATGTGGTCCAGGGTAGAGTCTCAGGTGTGTCTCGGTTGAGTCTCACCTGTCTGGTCTCCAGTTTCCTGACGCAGGTTGTTGCTGGTTTCTCTGCAGAGCCCTCAGTCTGGCCTGGAGATCTCTGCGCTGCCACTGAGGGATGGAGGTGTTGTCCACAGCCTGACAGACACAGCACAGGATTTTAACAGCAAGCACACACTCTGCTGCAGTGCATTGTGGGTAGTGTACTTACATCAGACAGGATGCCGACCTCCTTGGCGAGACGCTGGGCGCAGTCAAGGCTGGAGGGAGCAGAGCCTGTGAGTCTGGCTGACAGAGAGTCCACCTCCTGAGATAGAACCTGACCTGCTTCCCGAGCCTGTACGACAGAGTGAACGAGGAGGACCAAGACCAGACGTGTGACATCATCCCATCAAACATGTGACCATCATCAGACCATGTGACTTAAACTAACCTCTGCTGCTTCCCGTCCTGTCACCGCGATGATCCGACTGATGCCTCTCACCATCTGTCTCTCTGAGATGATCACCAGGTCTTTGATGGCTCCGGTCTGCAACAGGTGACTGAACAGGTAAGTGGACAGGTGAGCAGTGGACAGGTAGACAGATGAACAGTGGACAGGTGAGCAGGTGTGTTTCAGTCTTACGTTCCGCAGCAGAGTTCCACAGACGTCTGTCTGTCCATCTGATTATCCAACAGGTCAGAGACCGGAACTGCCACGGACACCACTCGAACAGGGTCAGGATACACCTGCAGACAGACAGACAGGAAGTCAGTACACCTGCAGGCAGACAGAGACAGACAGGTGTTTTGTCTTACCTCATCCACGGTCCTCAGCCCGTTGATGCACCTGGCTGTTTGCAGAGGAAGCTCCTGGCTGTGGACAACTTGATTGGCTGCGATGATGTCATTAACACACTTTTCTACCTGCTGCAGCTGAGAGACGCTGAGAGAAGCCTGAGGACCAATCCGACACAAAGTGAGACTACGATATCATCAGGAGACACACTCTTTATAGCAATGATGTCACAGATGATGTCACAGATGAGTGAGGTCATTGCCGAACCTTGACGCTAAAGTCGAAGCGGAGGCGATCAGCTGACACATGAGAAGCCTCTCTGATGGACTGCCGGGCCCAGAACCGCCCACAGAGCGAAGTTGAGGATGTGCGTTGCTGTTGTGCCTTCACCTGCAGGACAGCCTGTGGACCTGAGACACCAGGACAACAGTTAGCAGGAAACAGAACCGGGCTCAGCAGCCAGACCAGACCAGACCAAGTTCAGACAAAAATCTGTGGTGTGTTTGGGTCTACCTGGTCCAGGTGCTGCTGGACTCTGTCTCCAGTCTTCAGTCTGCCGGGCCTTGCAGTTACCTGATGGACTACATACCCCCCAGCCTGGACCACTGCCTCCACCGAGTACGGGACATCCTGACACACACACACACACACCTGGAGTCAGACACAACAGGTAATCTCCCCATGAGGCATTTCTCCTGTAGGCGGTCATCTGACCTGCAATCTGTCCTGTGTGAAGTAGCCCCGGTCATGTGACTGCCCCCCCTGCTCAGAGTAGAAGCAGGTCTGATCCAAGATGACGCCACAGCGCTGACCCTCCAACACCTCTGGCACCAGAACCCGACCGTCGTACAGAGCCAGGACCGTTGCACTGCATTCTGGGAAAACTGGAAAACAAATGACCTGTCTGACCAGGACCTAAGATGACCCCAAGACGCTGCTGTGATCGAACCGGAGAACCACTTCAGAACTGAAGAACACTTACTGGTAGGACTCGGGTCATACCCTATCGGCCCAGTAGGACTTGGTTCGTACCGTATCGACCCAGTAGGACTCGGGTCATACTGTATTGACCCTGTAGGACTCGGGTCATACCGTATCGACCCTGTAGGACTTAAGTCGTACCGTATCGATGCTGTAGGACTCGTGACGTACCGTATCGGCCCTGCTCCAGGATGTACTGGTACTTGAGACTGTCGTCAGTGTGAGGAACTGCAAGACGCTGCAGCTCTGCCAGGCTGAGAACATCCAACATACCCTGGGACTGAACACCTGAGTGGAGATCAGACGACACCTGAAGGAGACAGGTGTTTGATGACATCACCGGTTATGATCTACATGACAACATCAAACCAGGTGTATAATGGGAGGAAGCTTCACCTTGTGGCTCTCTGCCAGTTGGTCCAGCTCTTCACGGTCCACCTTGACTCCTTGCTCCTCCAACATCAGGTCCACCAGGTCCAGAGGAAAACCCAGATCCCTGTGCAGAGACCAGACCACGGAGGCTGACACACACACACACACACAGACACACAGACACACAGACACACACACACACACACACACAGACACACACACACACACACACCCCTAAACGAAGAGCCTGGTGGCTGATGGGAGTTGTAGTAGCTGAGAGAGGGACTGACCAGGGAAAAATCCATGTTTGTAGTCCTTTGAGCTGAGTGTGCGGAGGATGACGCGGCTGCTGCTTGCTGCAGAGATGACAGGAAGTGAGCCTCGCTGTCGTTGATGACATCCATGACCTGAAAGATCACCTGCTATCAATCAACTGCTGATGACAACTTCTGTGATGTCAGTTGATCCAGAGAGGACCAATTAGGATCCCCGTCTCTGTTTCAAACATCTGTACAGCTTTTATTTTGAAAACAGGAAATAAAGACTCACCCTGTCCGCCTCGCTGTGGAGCTCCGGGTAGACGTCGCCCTGACAACACATCAACACGTCAGAGTCTTGCTCTGTGTCAAGCAGAGGATTGTGGGAAACTTATGGGTGGGTATTTTACCAGTATGTGGGTCACAGTCGGAACCAGGCTGGCCAGCGAGCCCTGAGGAGCCTGCAGGACCTGGACACAGAACCGGACAGCCCGCCTCAGAATCCTCCTCAGAACCAACCTGGAACACAAAAGAACAGTACTGACAGCTGATTGGACCTTTCTACCTGATCTCTGAGGCTCTGATTGGTCGATTGACTCACTCTGCTTCCGGACATGCCCTGGATGGACTCCCATCAGCAATACAGATTGATAAAGTCCTGATGTGGTCCGCCACCACCCGGTATGCCATGTCCACCCGTCCCTGATCCGCTTCCCCCGTCCTGCCGCGGTACATTCCCACCCTCGACCTCTGAGGACAGACACATCACCATGGCAACAGGAAGCTGTCAAACAAACCTTCAACAACAAGACCTAAGGACTATAGTGGACTGTAATGGACCGTGGTGGACTCGGTGTACCTGGTGAATGGCCTGCAGCAGGGGGGTGAACAGGTCTGTGTCGTAGGTAGATCTGGTCCCCTGCAGGACGCTCACCAGTCTCTCCAGTCCCATCCCAGTATCCACGCTGACCCGGGGCAGGGGGCGCAGGTTCTGGTCTGGCTCCCTGACACACAAACATTAGGGTGTGTTCAGACAGGGACAGGCAATCAATTCATTTCAGTGGAGGGTCGTGTGTCTCCGCACAGCAGCCCTAAGTTGAGCCAGATTCAAACTTTTGGAGCCCCACAGGCGTCCAATCAGTTTGTACTACACTTTTCTTCTTCTCTGCTGTGACGAGTAAATTTCCCTGCTGTGGGATGAAGAAAGTATAATTTAATCTAATCTTCACACTTTGTTTATTTCATGTACCAGCTCCTAAATCTGAGTCCGACTCGCAATTTACACTGCAAAAAAGTTTGATTTGAGAGAGAGCACTTTAGTAGAGAGACATAGAGTAACAACACAGGGAGCGAGCGCCGGCCTCGATTAAGCTGTTATTAATCAGAGAAATAAAAAGTTACTGATTGTTTCACAGCGGTTACGTTCAGCAGGTGTAGACACGCCCACTGCAACCCACCTCCTGGCTTTCAGACACCCATGCAGGTGAGTGTACTTACCTGTTGTACTGCATGAAGACCAGGTTCCAGATTTCCACCACGTCAGGACTATCAGCGTTAACGAGAGCTGCAGCGTCCCGTCCTCCCACGTGGTCATAGTGAATCTCAGTGCAGGGCCCGCATGGACCCGAGTCCCCCATTTCCCAGAAGTTCTCCTTCAAGCCGAACGGCAGGAGGCGACTTGGGGGAACCCTGAGAGGACAAATACCGTCAGAACAATGGACCTGGTCCTAGACCAGCAGCTTAGTGGGGACCTACCCGATGTCCAACCAGATCTGTCGTGTCTCCTCGTCGGCGGGTAAACGTGCCGCGGCATCACCTGCGAAGTACGACACGTAGAGCCGGTCAGCAGGTATCCCATAATGCTCAGTGAGCAGGCTCCACGCCATGCTGCACGCCTCCACCTGCAGAGACAACACTGTTATGGTGGTTGTCATTGCAGGAAACAGGAAGTGACCCCCCCTCCTCCTCCTCACCTTGAAGTAGTCCCCAAAGGACCAGCTCCCCAGCATCTCGAAGAAGGTGTGGTGGTTCAGGTCCCGACCCACATCCTCAGATCGTTGTGTTTGCCGCCGGCTCGGACGCATTTCTGACTGTTGACCACTCGACTGTACGCCGACATGCTGCTGCGAGGATCCACGGTGCCAAGGAGGATCGGCTTGAACTGGAACCAGACACAGAGCCAACATCTTGCATCTAGCTTCCAGTGAACACAACCGGGCCAAAACAGAACCTCTGACTCCAGTCCAGTCTAAAGCTGACTAACTAATTAATTAACATTAGCTGATATTCTATTTATCACTGAATCAGAGCTGAATGAGGAAGGAGCTTCAGTGCTTCCTTTCCTATCTCCTTCAGAGGATACTTCGAACCACCCTTTACCAAAGGAAAGGAAGATAACACTGTCCCACAATTCATTGCGGCAGCAACAACAACAAACCACATCGTTATTGATGTTCATTTTTATGATCTGACGTGATGACGTCGTTACTTGCCGTATTACGTGTCAAAATAAAACCCTCTGAATTAAAACACATTACAGGGCGTGCTCTTATTTTGAAAGAACTAGCTACCACCGCTAGCATTACGCGGGTCAGAACCAGAACAAACGACACCGGGACAGATCGGCACCAGGTCCAGACTCACCTGGTTCATTCCGGCGTTGACAAACAGCAGGCTGGGGTCTCCTCTGGGCCGGACCGGGGCGGACGGGACCAGAAGGTGTCCGTGTTTCTGCCGGAAGAAGTCCAGGAAGGTGCTGCGGACCCAGGCAGCGGGCGGAGAAGAGCCGCTGAAGGAGCGAGCTGAGCCGGCATAGAGGAGGTCCGACGGCCCGCTGAGCGGTCGGAACCTCCAGCGGAGCAGTCTTAACATTGGACCGAAACTCTGGTCAAACACTGACCAAAACGCAGACGGAACCGAGCTGTTCCTGAGCCATGGTGACCCTGACAGGTGGTTATGACGCGCATGCGCACTCTGTCCCACACTTCTTCTGTTTATGTGGAATAAAACTCGTTTTACCGCCACCTGCTGTCCGACCCACCCAGTCCTCCAATGACATCATGGAACACGTGAACGCAACACGAACACGTGAACGCAACACGAACACGTGAACACATAGATCGATAGATACTTTATTGATCTCGAAGCACATTCAAATATCCAGTAGCAGTAACATACATTGAACATACATTAGAGTTAACGTATCACACAGTAACCATACGCTGAAATTGAAAGTTAAAACATGTGCAGAGGAATTACACATTTGAGGTGGTGTTCAGCTGCAGGTGGTTGAACCTGCACCACCTCACAAAGTCCTCCACACACTAGGCTCCTGTACTCCTCCTCCTGTCCATCCTTGATACAGTCAACTATCGCAGTATTATCTGAGTATTTGTGCATGTGGCAGAGCTCAGAGTTGTACTGTAAGTCCGCTGTGCACAAGGTGAAGAGGACAGGAGAGAGCACGGTCCCCTGTGGTGCTCCAGTGTTGCTGAACACAGTGTCCGGCGTGCAGTCCTTCAGTCTGACGTACTGTGGTCACTCTGTGAGGTAGTCTGTAATCCATCTCACCAGGTGTGAGTCCACCCTCATCTCTGTCAGCTTGTCTCACAGCAGGAAGGGTTTGCAGGTGTGCTGCTGTTTCTTCTGCTTCCAAAGATGATCAGCAGTGTTTCTATCGCCCAATTCAGATCATTTGATGGCTGATTGTGTTGCCTGGAAGCATAAGCAAGGGGCTGTTGCGAGGCTGCCAAAAGGCGTGGGGCTTATTGAAACCTCCATCAGTGACAAGGCCATAGTGTCAGGGCTGCCTGATGACTGTTTTAGGCCTCTTCATATTTAACTGTTTGGTGTCTCTTACAGGACAGGCCGAAGATCAGCACCTAGTAACTGCGCTGCGTGACACTGCCTGCTTACAGTTCCTCATTATGTCCTGTGTGTTGCCATCTGGTACCGAGTCTGATGCTAGTGCTGTGGTTAGGGGAACTGAGATGGGTTTCATCACCTCTGCACTGAATCCATGTGCAGTCAGGTCACATCCTGGTGTTTTTTACAGTTAGTGTGTTAAGAAGAGCTATGGCACATTGGCAGGCTCAGGAACAAGAGGTTGATTTGACAGATTCTCTGTTTGCATCTGCTCTCTCTCAGGATGAGCTGCCCCCTGGTGGTGGTTCAAATCAAATCAAATCAAATCAAATTTTATTTGTATAGCCCAAAGTCACAAAACACATTTTGCCTCAGAGGGCTTTACAGTCTGTACAGGGAGTGACACCCTCTGTCCTTCGACCCTCGGTTCGAGTGAGGAAAAACTTGCCCACAAAAAAACCCTTTTAACAGGGAAAAAAATGTGGAAGAAACCTCAGGAAGAGCCACAGAGGAGGGATCCCTCTTCCAGGACGGACAGACGTGCAATGGATGTCACATGTACAGAACAATCAACACAAACATGTTGTACAATTACAATGAATTACAATAGATGGTAGAGTGAATTACAGTAGCAGTGGAATCTGTGATAGAGGTAGAGATAGACAGATGCACAACAGCAATAAGTCATTAACCAACTAAGCTGTAGTGGAGATGGTAGCAATGACAGTAATGATATATATTGTGGACGTCAGCAGCAGACCACAGCAGCAGTCACGATCCATGAGAACCTGCTGGATGACAAAGCACAGAAACTTCGGGGAAGAAGTTTAGTTAGTAACATGCATTGATGATAATGATGATTGGAGAGAGAGAGAGGGAGTGAGAGAAGGTTTTCAGCAAAGGGACGTCAAGTGGACGTCAGCAGCTGACCACAGCAGCAGCCACGATCCATAAGAACCTGCTGGATGACAAAGCACAGAAACTTCGGGGAAGAAGTTTAGTTAGTAACATGCATTGATGATAATGACGATTGGAGGGAGAGAGGGAAGGAGGAGAGGGAGAGGGAGAGAGAGAGAGAGAGAGGAGACAGAGAGAGAGAGAGAGAGAGAGGGAGAGGGAGGGTTTTTTCAGTAAAGGGAGATGTGACTACATCTTCAACCAATACCATGCCTGACGGCATAACCCAGATAACCCCGGCAGTCTAGTCCTATGGCAGCATAACTAAGGGAAGGCCTGAGCCAGCCCTAACTATAAGCTCTATCAAAAAGGAAAGTCTTAAGTCTATTCTTGAAGGTGGTGACCGTGTCTGCCTCCCGAACCCAGAAAGGTAGTTTGTTCCACAGAAGAGGAGCTTGATAGCCGAAAGCTCTGGCTCCCTGTCTACTTTTGGAAACTATAGGAACCACAAGGAACCCAGCATCCTGAGAGCGCAGTGGTCTAGAGGGGTAGTAAGGTACTATAAGTTCTTTTAGATATGATGGTGCCTGGCCATGAAGAGCTTTGTAAGTAAGGAGAAGAATTTTAAATTCTATTCTAGATTTAACAGGTAGCCAATGCAAGGAAGCCAAAATGGGAGAGATGTGATCTCTGATCTTGGTTCCTGTCAGAACACGTGCAGCAGCATTCTGAATTAGCTGCAAGGTCCTAAGAGACTTATTGGGGCAGCCTGATAATAAAGAGTTACAGTAGTCCAGCCTAGAAGTAACAAATGCATGGACTAGTTTTTCTGCATCCGCTTGGGACAGGATGCGTCTGATTTTGGTAATGTTGCGTAAGTGGAAGAATGCAGTCTTTGAAATTTGTTTTATGTGGGAATTAAAGGACAAATCCTGATCAAAAATGACTCCAAGATTCTTTACGGTGGAGCTGGAGGCCAAGATGATCCCGTCTAAGGTAGCCAAGTCTCCGGACAAAGAGTTTCTGAGGTGTTTGGGTCCAATTATAAGAACTTCAGTTTTATCCGAGTTCAACATCAGAAAATTGTAGGTCATCCAATTTTTTATATCCCTAAGGCACGCTTGCAGTTTGGCTAAATGATGGTTTCATCAGGCTTGATCGATAAATATAATTGGGTGTCGTCAGCATAACAATGGAAATTAATAGAGTGATTCCTAATAATGTTCCCTAGAGGAAGCATATATAGACTGAATAGAAGTGGCCCTAGTACTGAACCTTGTGGTACTCCATGGCAGACTTTGGTATGCATGGAGGATTCATCATTGACGTGGACAAACTGAGTTTGATCTAAGAAATATGACCTAAACCAGCTCAGGGCGGTTCCTTTGATGCCAATCTGATGTTCCAATCTCTGTAAAAGAATTTGATGGTCTATGGTGTCAAATGCAGCACTAAGATCTAACAGGACAAGTACAGAGATGAGTCCTTTGTCTGATGCCATTAGGAGATCGTTTGTGACTTTGACTAGTGCGGTCTCTGTGCTATGATGGACTCTAAATCCTGACTGAAAATCCTCGAATAAACTGTTCTTATGAAGAAATTCACACAGCTGATTAGCTACAGCTTTCTCAAGTAGCTTAGAAAGAAAGGGAAGGTTTGATATCGGTCTATAATTGGCTAAGACCTCTGGATCTAGAGTGGGCTTTTTAAGAAGAGGTTTAATTACAGCTACTTTAAAGGACTGTGGTACATATCCTGATAATAAAGACAGATTAATCATATCCAGTAAAGAAGGGCTGACTAACGGTAAAATATCCTTGAGCAGCCTGGTTGGGATGGAGTCTAGGAGACAGGTTGGATTTAGATGAAGAAATTATCGAAGTTATTTGATGAAGGTCAATGGGAGAAAAACAGTCCAAATATGTATCAGGTTTTGCAGCTGATTCCAAACTTGCTGTATTCAGAGGACTGCGATTTCAGACAACCTGAACAGATGGAGTAGCCTCTTGCTTCTGTGCCTCTTGCAGCACCTTTGCCACAGCATCGTGAGGTTCTCATTGCTGCAAATCAAACAGATCAGTCCTTAAGTTAAAGTTTAGCCGCTGCTGTGAAGGAAGCCAGTGAGTGTAAACCCTAGCAACCTTATTTTCTGGACAATGGTGCTCTGATGTGCAGATGAGTTTCACAGTCAGGCAGTGCAGGAGGTGAGCTTGGTGAGGATTCGGGGTGTGATCCATCAGGTAGTCCTTCCTGTTAATTGTTGCCAGCATGTGCTGAAGCTGGCTCATGAACATTTGTGGTCAGGTCACCTGGGTGTAACTAAAACAGTTCTGAGAAACATCAAGTTCTCAAGCATTTTTTCTGGCCTGGTTTGAAGGATGATTTGGTGAGTTTTTGTAAGGGTTGCAGTACTTGCCAGATTGTAGGGAAACCGAATCAGCCCGTGCCCCCAGCTCCTCTTAACCAGTTATTATTAACAATGATGTGTCTCCACTCGTTTTCCTGAGGCTGTCCCTTTGCAAAGGATTACAGCACCAGCTGTCACAAAGGCACTACTGAAGTTCTCATTCATGCTTATCATCCCGAATCTCAAGGTGCACTTGAGCAGTGGCATCAAACTTTGAAATCTATGTTAAGCAAATATTGTCATGACAGTGGTAAAGACTGGGATGAGAGTGTGGCTACAATGTGTGAGGTCCGTTAGCAGTTTTAAAGGAAAATGCAGAGAGCGTATTACCTCTAAGCTGGCAAAAGAGGCCCTCTTGTCCGCTCAGGTATGAAGCAACAATTTGTCCGGAAGGTGGTTGAGCGGCAGTTCCAGCCAGGTGATGAGGTGACTACACCTGGGTCCGCTCTTACTGCTTGATTCACGGGTCGCTATGTAGTGGAGACCATCCTGGCAGAGGGATCCCTCCTCTGTGGCTCTTCCTGAGCTTTCTTCCACATGTTTTCCCTGTTAAAGGGGAACCGAGGGTCTAAGGACAGAGGGAGTCACTGCCTGTACAGACTGTGAAGCCTCTGAGGAGAAATGTGTCTGTGACTTTGGGCTATACAAAGAAAATCTGATTTGATTTGATAACATATGTGATCTTCTACTATGATAACATACGTGACCTTATACCGTGTTAACATATGTGACTATATACTATAGCATGACTTGCTCATGAACCGTGTTCTACCTTTATAACCTCACAGACTTTGCTTCTTCAGCTCTGTCTGTTTTTTTTACAGCAACAGTTTCGAGAAATTCTTTGATGTTTTGTTACACTTTAAATTATTCTGGAATACCTGGAAAGTACTCATGGATCATTTAACCTTTCCTGGAATCTCCCATGGGCTCCTCCAGGATAATTGGAACTGGAATCTGGGATCCTCCCAGAAATCAATGGGAACTTTGGGAATGATCCAGTAAAACACACACACACAGCTGTCAGTTTAATGTCAAACAGGCTTTTTACATTCTGACTACATGATGTGGAAACTGATTCTGGATCCACTGAGGCTGGTTAGGTAACACACACACACACACACACACACACACACACACACACACACACACACACACACACACACACACACACATACACTATGTTGCCTGGTAACCATAGTGTGTCATTACATCTCAGGAAACAGGATGCAGCTGTTTGATTTACTGGATCTCTGCAGGACTGCAGTTTCTCTGCTTGTGACTCAAAATGTACTCAGATCATTTGCTTCAGTTAAAGTACTCAAGTATTATTAAAATAAATATTTATAGTACTCATGATGCAGGGTCAGCATTTTATTACTGCCGAAGTTTATCAATACTTCTATTTTGGAGCTGTTTTTCTGTTAGTACTCTTCTGTGTGCCTCCTGGTGTAGTGTCTCAAATGCAACCTCCTTTTTCTTCTTGTAGCTTCTTCTTGAGTGTTAGCTCCATCGTCTGACCTCTATAATATAAATATAAATCACATGTCCAGCTTACATTTGTATATTGAGGTATTCACCTCCACCTCTTCAGTTCCAGCAGCTTCCTCAGCCGTCCTTTTCTCAACACCGCTGGTCCCTTCACCTTCAGCTACAGAAACAAAATGACCACTGAAGACGAGAAGTGTTCAACACTCACCATCCGGGTGTTCACAGTTCACTGACTTTATACAGGGTGGACACACTGATGGACTGATGAACATAGGTAGAGGAAGGCTGGGAGGACGAGGACTGGGACATAAACCACCTGTAGTCCTCCACACAGGTGAGTTCACTTAAGCAAACTTGAAGACTAAAGTGAAACAGGTATTTAAATGGAGGTCAAGGGTCACAGAGGTTAAACTAAACAATTTATAAACACTCAGAAACTTGCTTTATTGTGTCGTTTTCAACTGTAAGAATATGGAACAGCAAACATACCAGTGTACTCTGTGTATGTTGACTCCACGGCTGTGTACTGTGACATCATGACAGTGTAGTCTCAATTCATTAAAGTTTGTCTTCAGTTGTTTTTTTGGCTAACGAGAAGCTTGTAGAAATGTTTTAAAAAACAACAAAACGTCCTGGAACAGAGGTTTCTAGAAGGCGTACGGTCCAACGATGATGGTGAGGCGAAGCAGAGAGCTGGATCTGTAACTGAGAGCTGAGTTCTGTGTCACCATCTCCAGGTCCAGGACGTGCTCTCTGGGACCCATCAGAGGATGCGTCATCACCAGCATCGCGCTCACATTATTGGATCGCTGCAACACAAACAGCCAATCAGCATTGGTGTTTCATACAATGACTTTGACAAGATCACATTAATACAGACAAGGTGAGTGGAGATAAACAAGGTCAGAACATGAAGGTTCATTAATGAATAAATCAGATGAAACTCACTAACGATGAACTAATAACTGTCGTGTAACAGCTCGTGTTTGGTCAAACGGTTTCCTCCAACAGCCAATAACATTTTGCTTCATGAGATAATATGAAGACTCAGCTCACCCTGAGAAAGAACTGTCCTTCCTCGTTGCCAGCTTTGATCCTGAAGGTGTTGTGCATGTTGGGGAAGACACTGGTGGCCTGAATCTGGAAGATGTCTGCTGGCACAGCACGCTCTGACGTGATGCTCATGTACTTATAGACGATGGAGGGAGGAAGTCCTCTGCACTCACTCAAAGACTGACAGCTGCAGCGACTGAGGACATTCAGAGAATGTCATCATTAATCACGTCAACACAGGTGATTACTGATGATTCAATACAGAAGTCCCAAGGAGCACTGAGGATGGTCTTCAGACTGACAGTCAACCAATCTTTGTAGAACTTTTTAAAATCTGAAGTATAAATTGATTCACTTTTATAGTTTACATTGATTCTGGATCAAACTGAAGGGTCAGCTCATTCCTGCCCGCTGATAAGTTGGTAACACCTGCTAACCAAGGTGTTCAGGGTGGTTACTATAGTACCTCTTGAGTTTCCAAGTGGTTGTTAGGGCATTTGCTTAGTCAGGATCAGGTTCTGTGGAGCTTCTTGGTGGTTACTGTGATGTTCCTGGCAGATGTTTGTTTGGTAATTTCTATAAACAGAGTTTGCAATTGAAATCATAATCTGTATGTGAGGCAGCAGGGTTTTGGTTTTAGAAGGGTTCTGGTTTCTATCTGAGCACTGGCCAATCATGTTTCAGCAGGACTTTGGATGCATGCAGATAAAAAGTCCTGAAAAGAGCAGGACTGCATCAACCGAAATGTAATCTGGGAAAGAATCAACTTCTTTTTATCCTTTTAACTTTAACGACCCCCATCCACACCTGCACTCAGGTAACCCCAATGACCGTCTGATGGAGCGGTGTGTTCATCAGTCACATGCCTCTCGAGTCATCAGCAATCCCTCAGAGATAAATACTTTGACTCCACACTGTCAGTCAGAACCGAAGTAGTCTAGCTGATTTGAGAACCTGAACAACCTGAACATGATGACAGAGAACCTTCCACACTCTAACCTGATGACGGAGAATCTTCACAGTCACATGGCTGCTTGTGAAACAAATCATAGACATCATCTCTCAACTGCAAAAGTCTTGACGTGGATATCTGCAAACTGATAAGTGCTGCCACCCTGGAAGCATTTAAACACTGCCCGTTGCCCATTAAAGGGCTAAATCACTGTCAGATGTTAGCTCATGGGTAACATCTAGGTGCTAGATACTCCTATGGTAGATACATGAGAATGCATTGTTTGGAACATGGTAGCACCTGAGCATGAGAGTCATGGGTACTGTAGTTCTATTGATCTGAACAGAGGCCTACAGTTCAGTTCAGGATACTCTGACGGTATGATGACAACACTAAGCTCAAAGAGGGAGGAACATCATCTGAAACCATCAAATGCATCCTCAACCCAGAGTCTCACCCCTCTCCGGTCTGAATGTAGGGTTCATGGCAGGGGTTTCTGGGATAACAGCGGTAACCTCCAAAGTAGTTCCAGCACACCTGGTCCTCACGGCAGTTTGGTCCTGTTTCACACTCGTTAATATCTGTGAACAGAACCAGAACTGTCAGACCCAGAACAGTCTAGATCTGTTTGTCCATCAAGAACTCAGTTTTGATCAGGTCAGTCCTTCTGCAGAAGGAAGTCATCAAATCAACCGGCAGCAGCTAATGCAAGAATCTGTCCATTAACGTACCATCAGTATGTATAAGTGACACTGATGAAGTGCTGAGTTCACTGTCTGTAGGTTCATTCTCATAGAACAGGAGCTGAGACTGAAGGTGTGTACCTTGGCACATACGTGTTCCCTGCAGCTGGTATCCTTCTGGACAGACACAACTGTAAGAGCCAGGCTGGTTCACACACTGCCACTGACACATGTACGAGGACAGCAGGCACTCGTCCGCATCTGTAAAACAATAGATGGACAGACAGACGTGTTTGTTTCTTTGTGTTTGTGTGTGTGTGTGCATGTGGGTGCGTGTGTGTTTGTGTGTGCAGACCATGGCAGCTCAGCTGGTCTGCACTCAGCTCGTAGCCCTGTTCACACTGGCACATGTAGGATCCCGGCACGTTGTAGCACAGATGTTGGCAGGGGCTGCTGGGAGCACACTCATTCACATCTGGAGTATCAATAAACACACGAAGAATGAAGACATTCCACCTTAAACAAAAGTCCACCTTAACTTCAGTCAACCTTGTTGTTTAATTGCTATGTTGTTCTAGATGTTTTTAGTTGCTGTGTTGTTCTTCTAGATATTTTTTAATTGATTGGTTCGGGGTCTAGATGTTTCGTTACTGTGTTGTTCTAGATGTTCTTTAGTTTTATGTTGTTGTTCTAGATGTTCTTTAGTTTTTATGTTGTTGTTCTAGATGTTCTTTAGTTGCTATGTTGTTGTTCTTGATGTTCTTTTGTCAATGTATTGTCCTAGATATTCTTTAGTTGATGTGTTGTTGTTCTAGATGTTGTTCAGTTGCCCTGTTCTAGTTCTAGATATTGTTTAGTTGCTATGTTCTGGTTCTAGGCATTGTTTAGTTGCTGTGTTGTTCTTCTAGATGTTGTTCAGTTGGCCTGTTCTGGTTCTAGATGTTATTTAGTTGCTGTGTTGCCTGACCAGATCAGCAAGTGTCAGAGAATGTCAGGTGACAGTGACCTCTCTGATTGGATCTCACCTGTCTTCTCCTTATCTTACCTCTGCAGTAGTTGAACTCATCAGCAGTGAATCCAATTGGACACTGAACCGAGATCATTCTGTCCTGGTTGTTGTTGGGGATGAAGTGTGGATGGGGAGGTTGGGTTGTTGTGGTGACCTCCTCTCCAACATTACTGATGATAATCTGGGCATTCTGCGGCAGACAGAAGTATCCACCATAGTGGTTGATGCAACCCATCCCTCCTTTACAGGCATCAGGCAGCGTCTCACACTCATTGATGTCTGGAAATTGTAGTCCAACAACATTTAACAGTGTTTCATCAACATCATCTTAATGCTTTAATTTAAGCTTCTCTGTGACTTCAGTTCAGAGATGTTGATATTATTGATCTGAAGCTGTTGATCAGTGATGATGCTCACCTTTACACTCTTGTTCTTCCATGTTAAACTCGTAGCCCTCCGTACACTGTCAGTGAAGATCAGTTTATTGATTGGTTAGTTAATAATCACACAGAAGAGCAGGAGCTGTACTCATCAGAATCACGACAGCTGTGAGGCATACCTCTGACTTCATCATCATAATTAAAATATCAGAATCAATATTTTGTTTTGAAACACAAAATCATCGTCTAATAGTCCTTTAACACTCCACTAACAGTCCTGAAATTGTCCTCTGTCCTCTAACAGTCCTCTAACAGTCCTCAAACTATCCTCTGTCCCCTAACAGTCCTCCAACAGTCCTCCAACAGTCCTCTAACAGTCCTCAAATTGTCCTCCAACTGTCCTCAAACTGTCCTCAAATTGTCCTCCAACTGTCCTCCAACAGTCCTCTAACTATCCTCCAACAGTCCACTGTCCTCTAACAGTCCTATAACAGTCCTCTAACTATCCTCCAACAGTCCACTGTCCCCTAAAAGTCCTCCAACAGTCTTCTAAGAGTCCTCTCACAGTCCTCCAACAGCCCACTGTCCTCTAACTGTCCTCTAACTGTCCTCCAACAGTCCTCTAACAGCCCCCTGTCCTCCAACAGTCTACTGTCCTCTAACAGTCCTCTAACAGTCCCCCAACAGTCCTCTGTCCTCTAACAGTCCTCTAACAGTCCTCCAACAGTCCTCTGTCCTCTAACAGTCTACTGTCCTCCAACAGTCGTCCTCTAACAGTCCTCCAACAGTCCCCTGTCCACTAAAAGTCCTCCAACAGTCTTCTAAGAGTCCTCTCACAGTACTTCAGCAGTACTCTGTCCTCTAACAGTCCTCTAACAGTCCTCTAACTATCCTCCAACAGTCCTCTGTCCTCTAACAGTCCTCTGTCCTCTAACAGTCCTCTAACAGTCCTCTAACTATCCTCCAACAGTCCTCTGTCCTCTAACAGTCCTCTAACAGTCCTCTAACAGTCCTCTAACAGTCCTCTAACTATCCTCCAACAGTCCTCTAACAGTCCTCTAACAGTCCTCTGTCCTCTAACAGTCCTCTAACTATCCTCCAACAGTCCTCTAACAGTCCTCTAACAGTCCTCTAACAGTCCTCTAACTATCCTCCAACAGTCCTCTGTCCTCTAACAGTCCTCTAACAGTCCTCTAACAGTCCTCTAACAGTCCTCTAACTATCCTCCAACAGTCCTCTGTCCTCTAACAGTCCTCTGTCCTCTAACAGTCCTCTAACAGTCCTCTAACAGTCCTCTAACTATCCTCCAACAGTCCACTGTCCTCTAACAGTCCTCCAACAGTCCTCTGACAGTCCTCTAACTGTCCTCCAACAGTCTTCTAACAGTCCTCTGTCCTCTAACAGTCTAAACTTACTGAGTATGTGACAGGTTCGTCCGGCTGAGCTGCGACTTTGAAGAGAAGAAGACTCAGATGGAGGAAAACCTGTAGCGTCTTCATCCTGCTGAATAAAGAACATAAATCGAACCAGAACGGGGAACCAACAGGACTGTGTGAGAACCTTTGAAGAGCTTCAGGTGTTCTTTCATGCAGCTTCAGCACTGATCAAATGTGTTCAGAAACAAGTTCAAGTCTTTATAACGACGGATCAGCACAGAGCTGAGGTAATTCATAACCCATCCATGAGTCATGATGATCCAATGCATGAAGTCATGAATGGCCGAGCAGCCAAACATGTTGCTGGAAAAAGTGAATTCACTGCAAGTTTGCTGTGTCACCGTGCTTGTACCTGGCTCAGGTGAACAGAAAGTCAGTTAAGGTGTGTCTGTTCATGAAAGAAGTTGATAACTTGTTTTTGTTGTTGTTTTTTAATGTATGTACAGTTTTTATTCTTCAGCAGCCAGATGATGTTAGTGCATCAACCTGAGCTATGATTGATGAATCTTTTACATCTACATTTAGTCATTTATCTGACACTTTTATCCAAAGGGATTTACAGAGAAGGGAACGATCAACGTACAGTGTGATAAGAAAGTGTTAGTTCAACAATAAGTGCTGTAACAATACAGTGTTGATGTTGTGTAGAGCCCTGCACTCCCGCGGGATTCTAGTGGGGCCCCTTGGACCTGACACAAAGCTGTGCAGCACGGGACAAATTTTGAAAGCTCATTGCGGGCACGAGCGGGAGGGGGAATGCACAATGAGGGAGCGGGCGTGAAGCTGCAGTCCTGCAAACTAAAAACATGTAAAAAAATGTATAAATGTATAAATGATTAATTTATGTTTATCACATATCATTTGTGCTGGATATTTTATTTGGCATTAATAAAAACATTTTAAGATGCCTAAATTTGTGGATGTGGTCTAATCTTGCGTACGTTTCAGACAATTTGATTCCGCTCTTCCGTGTTTAAGATCTCTGATCATGGCAGAAACTCCTGGCACCACGCACCCTCGCTATGTGCACTAGGAGAAGGATCAGTCCATGGAGAGCTCAGCTAAGCTCAGTGTGTTTAATTTCCCAAGTCAATGAAAAGAACTTTTGTGAGAAATAACGTCTGCATCTTGCAGGACTTGCGGGCAGGAGCGGGACAAAATACGACAGGAGCGGGCGGGAGCAGGACTGAAAATTCTGTCCTGTGCAGACCTCTAGAGTATTGTAGGTTTGGCTGGAAGGAGGAGCAGTTCAGTTTAGGGTTAGGGGATTACGAGATCTAGTGCTGCTCAGCTGAGACAGAGTTTGGTGCACAATGATCAGAGGGTATGATTCAACCATGGGTGGGATTGGTTGGTTCGAACTGGCCTCATAGATAAAGGACACAGTTAGTCCAGACATGAGTGGAGCAGAGTGACTCAGTGGCACCAGTAACCTTCAATTATAAAATCTGTTTCTTTAACTGCAGATGGGCAGTTCCATAAAGCCATGGAAAAGAAGGCAACAGTGTGTTTTAGAGACCCGGAGGTTATTCAGAATATCAGATCATCCAGTCATCATCGCGTCACTGGCACTCACCTGCTGACCTGCACATTCCCCATGGTATCACAATAAGATGTGACTTAGTGTCTTGGTTAGTGTGCTGAGTCTGTAATCATTCATCTTAACATGCAGTGTGTAAGTATATATATGGTCGTATATATGTTGTCAACACAACCTGTTCACGTGCTCCGCGTGTTGATCACAGGTTAGCTCAGTTAGCTGATGTGTTAGCCTTTAATGATGTCAGCATCAAGATTATTTAAAGTGACAGGAAGTACTTTTAAAGTAAAAGTACTGAAATATAAAAACACTCTGCTACAGGTCAAAATAAAGATGCATCAATGCAGTATCTGACTGTATCTGACTGTACTGCTGTCAGACACAGCGTAATATGAAGTAGTGCAACAGAGAAATACACAAAACAACAGCTGACTGTTTCCATTGTGTAATCTCTGAGCTCTGAGCTGTGCTGATCTGGTCTGAAGTCCTGCTGAGAGCTCAGACCTGAACTAGGATCAGGTGTCTATATTTACCTCAGATTAAGGCAGAGATAGGTGGGCTCCTCCTCCTCCTCACACTCGGTCTTCACTCCAACATCATGTCTGTCAGCTCAGCAGCCACCCCCCCCTGGAGGAACAACAGCTTCATCGCGGGGGGAGGCAGAGACCCTCCTCTGTCTGATCAGGGAGAGACCATCATCGGAGTCTACCTGCTGCTGCTGGGTAGGTACACACGGACGGACAGACAGACAGATGGATAGACGGACATATGGACAGACTCTGGCATTGATTCATAGACAGTGATCATTAATGGACGGATAAACCTGGTATGACTTTTGCATTCCAAAGTATTGTGCAATGAGAGACTGAACACAAAAATCTAAAACTGAAAACAGACTTGATTTACCATGTGAGAAATTATAGACAAAAAACAGGGCGGAGACTCAATGTGACATGCAGCGGTAACTTTCCATGTACAGACAGTTTGAAATCGCCCCACATCAAATCTAAATTTAAAAACAAAAAAAGGAAAAACAAATACATTCTTTCTATGATTACATCTTTAGGTACCTACTTTTTTCCTGGCCAGTGTTGTATTTATGTGAATGAGTGTCTGTGGTGCATTCAGGGTGGCTGTCCTGGTTTGGAAACAGCATCGTCCTGTTCGTGCTGTACAGACAGAGAGCCTTGCTGCAGCCTACAGACTACCTGACCTTTAACCTGGCCGTCTCTGATGCCAGTATCTCTGTCTTTGGCTACTCCAGAGGCATCATCGAGATCTTCAATGTCTTCCAGGACAGTGGATACCTCATCTCCTCCATCTGGACCTGCCAGGTACACCTGAGACTCACATAAAAATCACCTGAACATCACCTCACCTGAGAGAGGGAAGGGTTACATCTCAGCCACACGTCTCATGGGGTCTGGAGCAGACTCTCCTTGCATTGTGATGACAGACTCAAAGTTTGGAGGAGGTGGAGCCTGGACCAGGACACACCTGTAACCTGTCCTTTCTGTCTTCTCCAGGTGGACGGTTTCTTCACGCTGGTGTTCGGCCTGAGCAGCATCAACACACTAACAGTGATCAGCATCACCCGCTACATCAAAGGATGTCACCCGAGCAGAGGTCCAAATCTTGTCACAATGTCACAACATACTAACATTAATGCTAACACTAGCTAGCTAAAATATCACAATGTATGTGACATGCTTTGCAGTGATGTTAGCTTTGACTCTTTGCTGGTCATTTATTAAACCTTAGATTCAGGATTTCATTCTATGACCCTGGTGTCTACCCTGTTCGAGGTACTGAAGAAGTACCGGGCAACCAGAGCCGTTGCTACGACCAAAGTGAGAAATGTGTTGTGATGTTCATGGACGAGGTCTCGAGCTGGGGTGAGGATTGTGTCCGATTTGTGAAGCTCAGGATTGTATCTCTGCGTTATGCAGATCATGTGGTTCTTTTGGCTTGATCTTTCAATTACACAGTCTGAGGTGATTTCAGTTGAGAGGCGACATGGATGAGTCAGCACATCCCAGTCTGAGGTCCCATGCCAGAAGATGGTGTGTCCTTCTGGTTGGGAGTGAGGTGCTGCCCCAAGTGAAGGAGTTTATGTAGTACATATGAAAAGAGTTGGCGTATGAATTTCTTCTGAAGGTCTGAGAGCCTTAGAGATTGTGAGGAGCTTAGAGCAGAGCTGCTAATCCTCCGCAAAATGAGCCAGCTGAGGCGGTTTGGGATCTGATCTCCTGGATGCCTTCGTTTGGAGGAGACCTGGTCCATCTGTGAACTCTCATATGAGCCCTAGAGGGCACTGTCACTAAACCTTAACATGAATGTTGTTTCAGCTCGTCACATCAACAGAACCAGTGTGTCCATCTGTCTACTGCTCATCTGGATCACAGCTGGATTCTGGTCTGGAGCGCCGCTGCTCGGCTGGGGGAGCTACACAGGCAGGAAACCATTAAAATTACATTCTATCTGCTTTACTGACCCCTGACGCCTGACCCTCTGCTGCCCCCCACCTCCCTGCAGATCATGGGTATGGAACATGTGAGATTGACTGGGCCAGAGCGAGCTACTCAAGCATCTACAGGTCCTACATCATCTCTATCTTCATCTTCAGCTTCTTCATCCCAGTGCTCATCATGCTCTTCTGCTACATCTCCATCATCAACACGGTGAAGAGAGGCAACGCTCTGTCAGCAGAGGGAGACCTGACAGACCGCCAGAGGAAGATCGAGAGAGATGTCACCATTGTGAGTCTGTAACTCCAGTTAGCAGTGCTAATGCTATTGCTGGCATGTTTCAGTATTACTGCAGTAGTCCTGACTGATCAGGACTGTCCTTTCTGTTTCATGTGAAGTTTCTTCCTGCTTCAATAATCGATTGTTTCCTGTAGGTTTCCATCGTGGTCTGTACAGCCTTCATTCTGGCATGGTCCCCATATGCTGTGGTGTCCATGTGGTCAGCCTGGGGCTTTCACGTACCCAACCTCACTAGCATCTTCACCCGCCTCTTTGCCAAGTCAGCCAGCTTCTACAACCCCCTCATCTACTTTGGACTCAGTTCCAAGTTTCGCAAAGACGTGGCCATCCTGCTGCCCTGCACCCGCGATGCCAAAGACACTGTCAAGCTAAAGCGTTTCAAGCCTAAGGCCGACGCCCATGCCCGACCCGGAGCAGGAGGTGGAGCCAGGCTCAAAGCTCCTCTAAACTGGCCAGAGAAAAAGTACCCGCCTGAAAACCAGCCTAACCAGGTCTTTAGCCCACCTTCCATGCCACCACCCGCCAACAAGGAGGTGTTCTACATCGACATGCCCGGCCCCTCTGAGACTGGTCCTGAGTTTGAATGTGAGAGACTTTGATGGATGAGGACCAGTTAGTCTCTGATGGAGCAACCATGACATAATGGACTGACTTCTGATACGACAGCAGAGGGTGCTGATGTCACTCAGTAAGGACTCAAAGTAGAGAAGAAGACAACTCACTTAGTTTCTGACTGCTCAGCTGACAAGAAACTGTAGAGACTGTAAAGGTTTTTCAGGTCTTTGAGGTGAAGAATTTCAAAGACAATTTGCAGATGTTTGTTTCTGTTGATGATGAATGAAAAATAAAAACTTTATTGTCTGTTATCGGCCATCTGAGATGTTTTTAAGCCTCAACACGGCCAACAAGAGACCACGTCTAGGTTTTAGACAGTCTGCGGGGACGTCACAGAGACTACGTCCAGGTTTTAGACAGTCTGCGGGACGTCACAGAGACTACGTCCAGGTTTTAGACAGTCTGCGAGGACGTCACAGAGACTACGTCCAGGTTTTAGACAGTCTGCGGGGACGTCACAGAGACTACGTCCAGGTTTTAGACAGTCTGCGGGGACGTCACAGAGACTACGTCCAGGTTTTAGACAGTCTGCGGGGACGTCACAGAGACTACGTCCAGGTTTTAGACAGTCTGCGGGACGTCACAGAGACTACGGTCCAGGTTTTAGGACAGTCTGCGAGGACATCACAGAGACTACGTCCAGGTTTTAGGACAGTCTGCGAGGACGTCACAGAGACTACGTCCAGGTTTTAGAGACAGTCTGCGGGGACGTCAACAGAGGACTACGTCCAGGTTTTAGACAGTCTGCGGGGACGTCACAGAGACTACGTCCAGGTTTTAGACAGTCTGCGAGGACGTCACAGAGACTACGTCCAGGTTTTAGACAGTCTGCGGGGACCGTCACAGAGACTACGTCCAGGTTGTAGACAGTCTGCGGGGGACATCACAGAGACTACGTCCAGGTTTTAGGACAGTCTGCGGGGACATCACAGAGATGTCCAGGTTTTAGACAGTCTGCGGGAGTCACAGAGACTACGTCCAGGTTTTAGACAGTCTGCGGGGACATCACAGAGACTATGTCCAGGTTTTAGACAGTCTGCGGGGAGTCACAGAGACGGAATTTTAACTAAACAAACAATATGAATAATTAATAATATTGTTGTAAATATTATGTTAGTCCTAATACTTATTATTGTTAATAATAATGAATTTGATTCAGACTCTTTATATATAATCAAAGCTGTTTAGTTCATGTTGTTTTTATTGTGTGTTTATTTGCCGTTTTAACAAACGTCATCACTGACCGGCCGAAGTTCACCGACAGGACCCGAGCGAATCCGATGTGTCAGGAGGCACCCTGCTCCTCCTCCTCCTCCTCCTCCTCCTCCTCCTCTTCTCTCAGCATCATTCCCAGTCAGAGGATCTGAGGATGAGTCCGCTGTCCGCCGCTCTGTGACGGACGAGCCTAGCAGATCGAACCGGAACCGGACCCGGACCTGTCCTCAGAACGCGGTGAGTCTGATCAACCACTGATCGGTTTGTATGTGACGTGTTATCGACGAATCAGTTATGATTAATCTGCGGGCCGTGACGTCTCCGCGGCGACCTGTCAGTCATCCGGTTCTAACGGTGACGTCATCGGCGGTCAGACCACAGAGCCTGATGGACGCTGATCAGCTGATCGATAGATCAATAAATCGAGTGTGTGAAACACACACGCCATCTGGTTGCATTACGTCATACACTCGTTTGTGCGTGTGTGTGTGTGTGTCTGAGCATGCTCACAACGTGGATGGAGACGTTTCCATGGTTACCACTGGTTAGGCAGCTTAGCACTGAAATGAAGTGCACAGAGGTGACGTCAGTAACAGACCCCCCCCCCCAGACAGGTGTGTGAATGTACCTGCTCCACGAGTCATGTGACTTAAAGTAGCAGGAAGGAGGCTGTTGACACAATCGTACAGTAATCTGATTACACGTCACAGAATACATCATTTACCTCGTTTGTAGTAACATTATAGCATTATACAGTATACTGTGCTGTACACACACACACACACACACACACACACTGTGTTTCGTAAAGGTATGATGTAAAGGCTGGCTGTGTTGCCATGGTAATGCCCTCTGAGACTGCAGCGGTCAGAATGAATGTGTATTGCACAAAACTAGAATAAAGAAATCCAGGATAATTAAGCAAGCCCAGCTTGACCTAGCCTGCTCGGCGCATCCTGGCTTAATTGGTTGCACGTTTGTTGAGCCAGGATGAAAAGGCGCGGTTATGTTGAGCCAGGTGAAGATAGCTGGCACGCGTTCACGACACACTTAAACAGACCTCGCAATCGCTCACAGAATCACCGACGGGAACGCGGATAAAAGTCACGCTTCGTACTTCATGGCCGCTGAACAACAGCTCCTGATGGGATCCTGTGAAGAGGTGAAAGACACCATAAGAAAAAAGGCAACACCAATAATTAATGCGGAAGTAGTCCAAAACTGTACAATTAATAAACAGTGCTCACTGGAGCCGCAATTAAACAATTAAAAAGCACTGAAGGAGTTACTTTAAAGGAGTTACAGTAACAGACTCGGTCTGCGTCATACTAGGTACATATTGCAGTTCTACTGCACATGGAACACAATCAAATAAATATATTCTACTGTCTACTGGATTTCCTTGCAGTGTCTGTGAGCACGCTTACACTTTTGGAGCCACCAGAAGATGATCCAGTTAGTATATTTTCCAGTGGACCAATTAAAAAGGACTAAAGGAGTTACTTTAAGTCCACTAACTGTTGTACACTTTACTTTAAAAGTGGCAAGCAGGTGCATGTTTTTACGTTTTTATCTATTTTATCTTTCTGTCCTTCATAAACAACAAACCTGTCTGACCATAAAAGGACGTGGCAGCAAGTTAAAATTACATCTAAGAATATTTTGCAGGCTGGTAAGTGACTTTAAAGTAGATAACAGTGAACAAATGAGGTGAATAGATTAGGTGTCTGCTGACATATTGAAGGCCTGTATGATTGTAGCAGTTTTTTAAAAAAGCCCATAGACCTGGCACAGGGGGCGGCCCACCAATCGGAGGAGCTGGCACTCCCTTTAAATAAAACGAAGCCAGTGATGGAGGGGATCCAGGGAGGGACAACAACAGACAACAACAGCAACCACCACCACAACAATGATGATCTGATCCACAGACCAACAGGTAGTGTTGCAGAGAGACTGACTGACAGGGTCGTCATCCAGTCATGAAGATGACGTTCTTGTTACACAGACACTGTCTTGTTACACTGTCTCTGTCTGCAGGTCAGCCATGCCGTTGGTGAAGCGTATTATTGAACCCAGATATTTGTGTCGTGGCACCCTGCCTGATGGGGTCGCCAGTGAGCTGGAGTGCGTGACCAACAGCACCCTGGCTGCTGTCATCAAACAGCTCGGAGGACTCAGTGAGTAAATGTTGTGATCCACGGCTCTGCTCACACGGTGCACATTGACCGGTGAAGATATGTTGATCTGAACATCAAAAAGCTCCAATCAGAGAGCACATGAAGTTCAGCTTCATTACTCAGAAAAGACATCTGCTATCTTCTTGGTGATGTGCAGGTCGTCATGCAGAGGACATCTTTGGTGAGCTGTTCACGGAGGCCAACAGTTTCTACCTGAGGATGAACAGCTTACAGGAGCGTGTTGACCTGCTGGCAGTGAAGGTCACACAGCTGGACTCCACTGTGGAGGAAGGTGGGTGACAAAGACTGTTGGAGACTGCAGTCATCCAACCATTATCCAACGAACACCCAACCATCATCCAACCAATATCTGACCATGATCCAACCATCATCCGACTATCATCCGACAATCATCCAACCAACCAACCAACATCCAGCCATCATCCAACCAACATCTAACCACCATCCGACCATCATCCAACCAACATGAACAGGATCTGTCACTCATCTTACCTGAACAGTCCACCTGGTTCCTGCAGAATACCATGGCCCTAGACTTTGAGATGTCTAGGTTTGAGCCTCTTTGTACTGTTTTCTGAGGGTGAGGTGACTTCCTTCAATTGTCATCTTCAGGTCTGTACCTGCCCGAATCAGAACAACCTGTTTGTGTTGCAGTCTCTCTGCAGGACATCAACATGAGGAAGGCTTTCAGGAGCAGTACCATCCAGGACCAGCAGGTGGTGTCACGGAGCTCTATCCTCAACCCTGTGCTGGAAATGTACCAATGCTGTGACAAGCCCCCACCCCTCAACATCCTGACACCCTACAGGTGAGTTTAGACCTAACCCTCAACATCCTGACACCCTACAGGTGAGTTTAGACCTAACCCTCAACATCCTGACACCCTACAGGTGAGTTTAGACCTAACCCTCAACATCCTGACACCCTACAGGTGAGTTTAGACCTAACCCTCAACATCCTGACACCCTACAGGTGAGTTTAGGTGAAGCTAACAGGAAGTCAGATACAGAAATACAATCTGGTTGAAAAACAGCTTCAAAATAAAACTTCCTGTGCAGATACTGGCTAAAACAGAGAAACTGTTTAATTCTGAAACATTTAACAGAGAAGAGAGCCAGCGTCACAGAGCATGCTCAGTGGAAGTTCTGTGTTCTGACCTTTGACCTCTCACTGCAGAGATGATAAGAAGGACGGGCTTAAGTTCTACACCGACCCATCTTACTTCTTCAGCCTGTGGAAGGAAAAAATGCTACAAGCCACGGAGAACAAACGCAAGGAGAAGAGACGACAGAAGGTCTGTCTGTCTTTGTGTGTCTGCCTGTCTGTCTGTCTGCGTCTGTTTTCTCTCTCTCTATCTGCCTGTCTGTGTGTGTGTGTGTGTCTCTCTGCCTGCCTGTGTGTGTGTCTGTCTCTCTCTGCTTGTCTGTGTCTCTGTCTGCCTTCCTGTGTGTGTTTGTCTCTCTGCCTGTCTGTCTCTGCCTCCCTTTGTGTGTGTGTCTGTCTGTCTCTCCCTGTCTGCCCGCCTGCCTGTGTGTCTGAACATGTTCTTGTCATCTACAGGAGCAGAAGCACGTTGAGGAGTCGTCAGGTCGAGAGGTCAAGAAGGTCTGTTTGTCATTCTCATACTTTTATTTCGTAACAGTGTCACTTCCTGTTTGGACTGTTGTTGTCTTTTATTTTGTAATGGTGTCACTTCCGGTGAAGGTGCGTAAGGCCCGTAACAGGCGCCAGGAGTGGAACCTGATGGCGTATGATAAGGAGCTCCGCCCGGACGCCCGGCTGACTCCGTCACCTTACCACACCTCTGATGGCTCCTTGTCACCTGACAGGTGAGACTCCTTCCTGTTCCACCACTTCAGAACAAAAGCATGCATGCTTAGGTGAGGTCTCCTCCTCCAGGTTGGGCATGTCAGACGACCCCCCCTTCCCCGCTGGCACTCACCAGGGGCATGATGGGAAGGATCATGTCACTGTGGTAACAGGTGGAAGTGGTCAGACTCAGTCATTGGACCGCGCCCTCCGACCAGCCTCTGCCTCCTCTGTGGTCTCCACAGCGACCACTCGACAACACTCGCTGGGCCGCAACCAGCTGCACCATCACCACCACCCGCCACCGCCCTCAGGATCAACCAATCAGAACGGAGCACGGACCAACAGCCCTAAGGAGGCCAAGTAAACACACACACACACACACACACAGGCAGAGAGACAGACAGACAAACAAACAGACAGACACACACCCACAGACAGGCAGACAGGCAGAGAGACAGAGAGGCAGAGAGAGAGAGACAGTCAGACACACACAGACAGACAGGCAGAGAGACAGAGAGGCAGAGAGAGAGAGACAGTCAGACACACACAGACAGACAGGCAGAGAGACAGAGAGGCAGAGAGAGAGAGACAGACAGACACACACAGACATGGACACACAGACAGACAGGCAGGCAGAGAGAGAGAGACAGACAGACAGACACACAGACATGGACACACAGACAGACAGACGCACACAAACACACTGTTTGACCTTTGACTTTCAGTGACCTTCAGATCCCCCCGGCCCCTCCACCGCCCCCCCCTCTCATGCCGTCAGCTGGACAGATGCCGTTCTCCAACAGCTCCACCCACACCACTGCCATGGCGACACCGTTGCACCCTGCAGCCACTCCTGGTAACCAAGGTAATGGCCGGTGAGCAGTGACATTTGTGTTGCGTGTTTGAGGCTGATAATAAAACGCTGTTCTGTCTTCAGGTGGCGCCGCCGCCCTGTCCCGCCCCTACAGCCCCTCCCCTCCCCCACCGCCACAGGCAAACTACGGCCCCTCCCCCTCCCGGCCTGGAGGACAGGTCCCGCCCTTGGCTGCTGCTGTGCCCCCGTTGCCCCCAGCAACAGACGGCAGGAAGCCTCCCAGCGGGCCTAACATGCCGATGAACGACGCCCGCAGCGACCTACTGGCCGCCATCCGCAGAGGTATTCACAGGAAGTGATGTCACATTTTGACAAGAAGGATAGCTGCCGATTGCTAACTGTCGCTACTACCTGTTGGTCTTACACTGTTAGCTCAGTGGCTAACTGACCTTAGCTTAGTGTTTCTGTTCAACATGCTGAGGTTCTGGTTCTGGTTCTGGTCTGCAGGGATCCAGCTCAGGAAGGTCCAGGAGCAGCGTGAGCAGGAAGAGGCCAAGAAACGAGAGCCCACAGGAAATGATGTCGCCACTATTCTGTCTCGACGCATTGCTGTGGAGTACAGTGAATCAGAGGAGGAGTCTGAGCCCGAAGATCAGGAGTGGTCCGACTGACGACAGACCGGGTCAGACTGGTCCTGGAACAGGAAATGGTGTGATGTGAGAGTCACTGATTATTGATTATTGACGACTGGTCAGCAGTTATCGAGGCAGCTCTCGATTCCGATGTATTATTGTCCATCAGTTGCCATGGTAACCAGCTCGTTAGTTTTGATGATTTCATTAATTATCCCTGCTTCTGTGTCTCATAATGCATCGTGTGTGACATGAGTGTAAAGTGATGACATCATCCAGTGACAGACAAAAAAGGGGGCGTGTACTTCCTGTTCTGTACCATCTGTGATTGGTTTATTGCTTATTGATTGGTGCTGTGTTCTCTGTGATCTGCATGATGTAATGAAGAAAAACTTTACTGACGTCTGAAGTTTGATTTTTATGGTTTGGCTTAAACTCGTCTGGATTTATTGATTATTTCATCAGCCTGTGATCAACGCGTTTCCTCATAAATATGACACCGACCTGAACTGCTGCCAGGACTTCTCTTTTAAACAGTCATGCTTTTATTTTGACAGTCGTGCTCTTATTGTGACAAACTGTCGTGATTTTATTTTGAAAAACAGTGTGCTCTTATTGTGACAAACTGTCGTGCTCTTTTACGTTATAAGTCAATAGAAACACGGTTGCAGGGATAACGAGTGCCTGCAGTTACCATGGTAACCTCCAGAGGGCAGCAGAGCCGTGCGTGTATTTGTCTGCAGAAGAAGAAACGAGCACCGGACCGGAAGCGACGGCGGTGGATCACGGAGAGCTTCGTTCATCAAACGTCACGTTGTCCCGTTAAGTTCATCCGGTCAGCGCGTGAAAGAAGATGATCAGCTGACTACTGACGCTCACTGTAGCAGTCCGCTGTCACGTGGTCAGAGCAGTTCGTCCTGCGGCCTCATTAATTATTCAAATCAAATTTAAATATTTAAATTAACTTTATTCTTTCAGGATCTTCTGTGTCACGTGTGGACCGGTCCGGACCGGGTGCATTTGTTTTGCAGACATGTCAGTGGAGCTGTGGTGCCTGTCGTTCCGACAGCCGTATGCCGGTCTGGTTCTGGACGGGGTGAAGACAGTGGAGAGCCGCTGGAGGCCCGTGCTGGCCCCGCTGGTGAACCGGACCTTAGCAGTCCACATCGCCCAGCGGGACTGGGAGGGGGAGGAGTGGAGGGCGGTGCTGAGCGGCCCACTGGGAATGAACTGGGCCCAGATTGAAGTGCTGCAGCAGTCTGGAGAGCGGTTCGGCCGCGGCGTGGTGGCAGGTGGGAAGGTTTCCTCTGGTGCTCCTGTTGACGGGGCGCACCTGAACGCATCACCTGTGTGTGTCACCTGAACAGTCACCTGTGTGCATCTCTTTCAGGGCTGGTTGATGTTGGAGTGACCTGGCTGTGCCCCGCCTCCCTGCAGGGGGAGGAGCTTCGTCACCTGGAGCAGTCAGCTGTTCTGATTGGTTTGCAGGAGAAACACCTGACTCACCTGTCCAACCCTCGCTGGCTGAAGGAGCCGCTGTATGCACGTGGAGGTCGCGACCTCTGGACTGTGGAGATCCCCACAGAGCTGATACCATGAAGACTGCTGAACTACACATGCTCATTACAGGGTTCCGGTTCTGATTCTGACCCAGTTTGGTTAATAAAGGTTGTCTTGTTACTCTGACCCTGTGGTTTGTTAATCAACATGTGACCTTGGGCCTGGTTGGATCAGGACTGTTCTGATGGGAACAGAACCAAACAGGAACCACGAGGTCCTACAGAAACCACCAGGTGACGCTCTACCTGCCTAAAGACACTGAGCATCCAGATCACCCAGGTCATGGGGCTCGGTCCTGCTATGATCCGGAAGGTTCTGGATCCACTGGGCAAGAACTGAGAGGCTCAGGAGGACCAGCAGGAGATTCGCCAGAGGAGGAAGAAGAGGACTACAAACATGGCGACAGCCAGCGCTTCCAAACTGCTCTTCAGACACCTGTGACATCACACTGTCCATTCTTTATGATGTCATTGGCATGAACACGATGCTGAGCGTCACGAGGAGAATGAGCCAAGATGGAGCGACAGGCTTTATCACATCAATAACATGCAGTCTGCACGCCGCCGCGCGTCTCCTTCACAGACGTCTCCTCTTCAGCGTGGGACAGGAAAGATGTTAAAGACATCTGTGTTTTCCAGCAGTATCACAGACTTCTGTTAGACTGGACTCAGGTTCCAGTGATCTGGGCCTGAGTGTTCAGTTCTGGTTCAGACTGACAGGTGGTGTTCTAATCAGCTGATCGATCAGGATCAGTGTGATGTCATGCAGGTCATGTGACAGAAACAGAAGTCGCTTCTGCTGGTGAAACACAAACTTTATTCACCCGAAAACAAACTTCAACACAAAACGTCAACACAAAAACATCCCAAAACAGAGGGACTGACCACGCCCAGCCCAGCCCCCACCCATGCTCTGATTGGCTGGCTGACCTCTGAAAGAAACACAGAAAAACCAAAATGACATCTTCATGGACTCCAGGGCACACCCCACACTCGTCACTGTGGCAACCAACAACCATGCCATGGCAACAACATCTTAACGAGTTATTAAACGAGTCAAACAGGAAGTGAGGTAAATAAAGCTTTAGTAGCATGCTAACAAGCCAACAGTTAGTGTGTGCATCATGATCAGTGTGAAGCTAACAGCATGAGCATCATGTTCAGTGTGAAGCTAACAGCAGCACCTCATTTGGAGATACAAGGTTTTCCTGCTGAGAAACTCGTTAGCATTAGCGCTGCTAGCATTGCTCACTGAAAACAGTCAGTACTGTTAGCCTCGAGCTAAGATGTGCGGTTAGATGGTGGGGGGGATGTAGTGTGTGGTTGTGTGGTGGGGGGGTGGGGCTGTGATGTAACTGACCACATGGGTGGGATTAGGGGCAGGACAGTAAAGGCGTGGGACGTGGCCTCCGGTCTGTAGTGCCCCCCAGTGGGTGGAGGAGGGGAGGCAGGCATGATAGGAGGAATGATGGGGGAGGTGAGTGGGGTGAGGATGAGCAGGGAGAGGAGGGGTGGGGGGCAGGTAGGTGGCTGGGGGCGGAGCTTCATATGGAAGGTGCAGCAGTGGGGGAGGGGCCGTCTGATCAGAGTACAGGATGGACGGGGCGGGGCTTGGCTGGGCCGAGCCGATGGAGGAGGAGCCTTCCACTGAGGGGGCGGGGCCTGGCGAGGAAGGAGACAAAACAAATTAGTCAGACAGGAGGTTTGTGGGTCATGTAGGCAGCATGTTAAAGAAGAATGTGGAGGACTGACTGCCACTGTGCCCGTCCGTCTGTCCATCTCCTGCCCTGGTGGATTCTGGGTAAGAGGAGGAGGAGGGGGGCTGATGGGGGCCTCGAGCAGTCTCAGGGTAAGAAAGAGGGGCAGCTGAGGAGAGAAGACCAGGACCGGGTCAGACAGGCGGGGTGGTCCAATAGTTAGTTTGTCTCATGATCATCGTTAACAGACTACAGCAGAGTGTGTGAACATGAACACGTGTTGATCATGAAGTGTGTCCTGCTGCGTTCACACACAGTACAAACTGTTTGGAACTGTGCCATCCAGCGTCCTGCAGATCATCATCAAGTTCCCGTTGCTGATTAATCATATATCTTTGCCATAACTTGCTAACATGTTTGTATGTGAGTGGACAGGAGGGTGAGCGACCAGACCAGGTAACAAACACTTCACCTGACTTCAGGTGGACAATATTCATTTATTATTTAACTCTGACGTTGGTGATGACGTCACATTTTTATATTTCCTGCATGAAGCAACACGGTCAGAGCGCGGGGAGGATCCAGGAAGTATCTCAGATGAGCGTTTGTAGTCCATCTTCTGGACTTTGTAGTTTTACCACAGATCACGTCAATAACATTCACCGTCGCTTCATGACGGAGTCTAAGTGTGAGAGCAGTCCACTTCTCCTAACTCCTTATCACCTCTCCTTCATGTGTTTCCTTATCACCTCTCCTTCACATCTTTCCTTATGACCTCATGACTGTTAGTTTATTTTTGGACTATTTGGCCGTACCCAGGGAACAGAAGCCAGTTCTGCTTCCAGTTCGGGCCACAGGTTGGTCCAAACACTCAGATCTGAGTCCTGCTCTGAGTGGTCCACACATCAGACTGCTGGCTCACACATTACTGAAGGAACCAATCATCATCCACACAGATGATTTACTCACTTTAACCAGGAAGTGTTACGCTCTTACAGGTTCTGTATCGGCAGTCTTATCGCTGATAGAGAACCACGGCATTCTGCTGTCAGGTTCATTTTCAGGTTATATGAATGCAGGTCTCACCATGCAGGGGGGGCTCCTGGCTCAGGTATGGGCTGTAGTGCTGGTAGGTATAGGGCTCTGCTGAGGTGGCAGGGTACACTTGCTGCTGCTGCCAACAGCTCTGATGGTACCACTATAGGGGGGCGGGGTTAAGGACAGGTGAGCAGGTTTTAATAACTGAACGTAACAGAAGCAGGTGGAGGACAGTGAGGACTCTTACCTGGACTCCTAAGTTGAAGTAATACTGGAGGACTCTGTAGTCTGAGCACACATGCACGCACACACACACACACACACACACACACAGTTATGAATAAGTTGGACGGAAAGTGATCAAGAAGTGACACGGCATGTGGTGACCTCTGACCTCGGGGTAAGTCACTGCCATTGGGGTCATAGGAGTAAGGGGGCGGAGCTACCACGGTACACAGAGCCTCACCCAACTCATTAACCAACCAGGGAGAAGCAGCTGGGATTGCCATGGCAACTGAGAGCAGACAACATCAAATTAATATATATATTAATATATATGTGTGTGTGGTGTGGGTGTATGTGTGTTTGTGTGTGTACCTGAACGCGCGTGTGTACCTGAGCGTGTCTGTGTGTGTGTAGCTGGCGTCAGGTGAGCAGCTGCAGGTACACGTGATGACGATGATGAGGGTGAGGATGATGAAGAGGAGCGTGGAGAGCAGATGACTGCTAATGGCTTCACTACCTGTGTTCAAATACAGACAACCAATCAACAGTGACTTGCTCCAGCAGGAACCAATCACATTGAGTCATTTAGCAGGCGCTGTTATCCAAAGCGACTTGCAGAGAAGGGAACAGTCTCGGTACAGTGTGATAAGAAGGGTCAGTGCAGTGTTGTAGAGGAGGTCCTCTCTGCAGAGCTGCAGGTCTTCAGGAGCTCTGTGAAGGTAGAGAGGGACGGCCCTGATCTGGTTGGACGTTCCACCAACGGGGAACAACAAATGAGACGAGTTTGGATTGCCTTGAGCGAAGTGGCAGAGACAGACGTTGTTCATTGGAGGAGCGCATGGGTTGTGAGGTAACCAGGAACCAATCAGTGAACACACCTCATTAAGCCTGTACCTGCTGCGTGAAGCTGAAGTTCATCTCTGGTCTTGGAGGAGAGTCAGCCGGACCTCCTTCCTGCTCGTCCTTTCAAAGTAAGACAAAACATAAGACACCTTTTTTCTCCTCTGAAGCTCACAGATTCATGACATCACAGATCATGTGACCTGATCATCACAGGACCTGATCATCAGTTTGTGGCTCAGAGTTCCAACTGACGATCAGAATTTCACTTCATTTCACGAAATGTTGAGTATTTTGTACAGGCGCGTGAAGGGTCATAGTTAGGAAAACTACAGATTCCTGTGTCCACCTCAACAACAAACTAGACTGGACGGACAACACCCATGCTCTCTACAAGAAGGGCCAGCGTGGCCTCCACCTGCTGAGCAGACTGAGGTCCTTCAGAGTGTGCAGGGCTCTCCTCAGGACGTTCTAAGACTCCACTCTGCACGGACAGGAGCAGACTCAACTTTAACCACAATATTTTTATATCATTTGTTGCATTATTATTTATATTATCGTCACTTTACATTGCAATATTATTTATATCATGGTTACTTACAATACTTACTATACAATACTTTATATATCATGCCACTTTTACCTTCAGCACTTTTTTTTGCACATTGTTGTTTGCAGGTTTGTTCTTTTGTTTATTGTGTAGGTTATAAGATACTTTTGTCTTTCTGCTGTGTTTTGTCCTTTAATTCTGTAGTGTGTATCACACTCCGCTGCTGTAATAAGTAAATTTCCCAGTTGTGGGATGAATAAAGTACAATCTAATCAGGTGGTTTTACCTGTCCGTCCGTGTGTGTGTGTGTGTCTCAGGTGGTTTTGTCTGTCTGTGTGTCACAGGCAACTGTGTGTCTCGTACAGGTAACTCTTTGTCTTGTACAGGTGCCCGTTTGTTTCATACAGGTACCTTTTGTTTTGCTGCTTAATCAAAACAACACCACTGAATTTTCTTTCTCGTGTTAAACACCTGGCAGGTCTGAGGTCAGGTGTATTACCTGGTTGGAGGCGGGCTCAGCAGCAGTGTAAACACCTGCAGTCTGGTAGCTCTGATCTGAAACAGGTGACACTTGGGTCACTTCCTGTGGTCAGGTGCTAGTCTCTTCATGCAGATGGTCAGATACTCACCTTGGGTGATGTAGATGTAGTCCTCTGTGTACTCAGCTGACAGAAACACACGAATCATGTGAGATATTTACCACTCAAACACTGCCTCAGTTTTCCAGAATAAAAAAGTCCACCAGAGGAAATTCTTTTGATGTAAAAGGTAAAACCCTCACCCTGGTCCTCTACAGTGCTCGTGTCCTCCTGGTCCTCCTCGGACGAACAGACCGGGGTGTTTCCAGGTGGAGGTGCGGGGGGGAGCGACCCCGAGCCTCGCTGAACCCTGTAGGAGGAGCCTGGAGGAGGAGGGGGGGCTCCTACTGTTTGGGGAGGGGCCATTGCCTGACCCTAAGGGAGGAGTCACATCATGTTAGGTGTCTCATGACATCAGGTCACATGACAGATTTGATAACATCGTGTGCTTCTTGTAGTTTTGGTAGCTCCTCTTCTGTGGAACAAAATACCACCCCTCGGAGGCAAGGGTATTTTGTCACTTTGGACTATACAAATAAAATTTGATTTGATTCTCTCACCGGCAGCGGAGGGAACACGGTGTCAGTGCCATCGTCTAACTGGTAGTAGCCGATGGTTGGATCCAGGTCTGCTGGCTCCTCCTCAGCCTCCGCGGAGAAACCAAACTGACAGTCCTTATTGATAGCAGCGAGCTGACGGCGGCTACGTCTGAACAAACCATCGTTACCACACCAAGACACGATCATTAATGAGCACCACAATCAACCAATCAATTAGGAGAAGAGTCGTCTTACCGTGAGCGGAATGCGTAGTTCTCATAGTCGTGGTAATATCGTCTACCGGGGTGGTAATAGGTCAACTGTGGACCAATCAGGTGACGGTTCAGGAAACGGGTGGAGCTTCTGACCAGAATCCATGACACAGGTACACACGCGCACACACACACGTGCGCACACACATGCGCACACACACGTCAGTGTGTTTTTGAACAGTCATCAATCAAACTGAACTTTTGTCTCTAAAAACACTAAACAGGAAAAACACCTGGACAGGACTAAAAAAGTAAGCATACGCATACATTCATACGCAGGTGTAAAAAGACCCACCTGGATGCTCCATAGCGAGGAGGTCTGGCTGGGGGGGGGTGGTGGTGGTGGTGGTGGTGGTGGTGTGGGGTTGTGTAGGGGTCGTAGGTCATGGCTCCTTGTACTGGCGGAGGAGGTGGGCGGGGCTGACCTGCCGGCTGGAACCGTGGTGGCAGGCCAGAGGGGGCAGGGCCTCCATAAGAAGGTGGCGGTGGCTGCATCATCAGCTCCGCCCCCTTTACACCACTGCTGCCTCGAGACTTCCTGAAGTACCGATGACGGTGGTGACGCTGACCACGAGAGTCCAAGTCTGACAAACAAGACCAGAACGGTCATGTTAGTGGCTATCAATTAAGATCAGTGTGGATCAGTATATATCAGTGTTGGGCAAATTACAAAATAAACTAGTTACAGTAACTAGTTACTTCTCATAGAAAGTAACTAAAATAGTTAGTTACAAATTATAAAAGGAACTAGTTACTTTGGAAAGTAATTACTTTCATTATTTTTTTAAATGCTCAAATGGATAAAAGAATTTGGAGCCCACCTCCATCTCTTTGAATGTAAAATACACGTGTTGTTATTTATGATAAATCTGAATATTATAATGAAATGGACACTTAAGACAATACATAACAGAAATCCACAGTACACAGACCTAAACTATTTGAATGTCACTGTGAGACTACCACCCAATAAAGTGTCATGGATTATTGTAGATATTATAATTATGATGTTTATATAGTGTTTGTCTCCAGGGCATAATGAGCATTTCACACATTCCCTTTATTTGTTGGAAGGAAAAGTCATGGCTATACTTCATTTAAAGAAGGCTACTTTTGGACTATTCGGACTCGCTGTTCCCGTTTCTCTTTGACTCACGTGAATGTCCTGTGTCATCTTTGTGTGTTTGACAATTGTGTAAACAACACCCGCCCAACTTCACCTCTGATTGGCTTACCATGGAATTTTACTCAACCTCAGCCAATAGTCCTCATTTGTGACTGTCTCGTGCCCCCACCCTCACCAAGGAAGGAGGAACAAGACAAATGTTTCCCGCTCAGCTTTGGTCTGATGAAAAACAGCTGCCTTCAAGTAACGCACCATTACTTATAGCACCGTTATTTCCATCACTGGTAAAGATCAGTGTGGATCAGTATAGATCAGTGTGGATCAGTATAGATCAGTATAGATCAATGTGGATCAGTGTGGATCAGTATAGATCAGTATGGATCAGTATAGATCAATGTGGATCAGTGTGGATCAGTATAGATCAGTATGGATCAGTATAGATCAATGTGGATCAGTGTGGATCAGTATAGATCAGTATGGATCAGTATAGATCAATGTGGATCAGTGTGGATCAGTATAGATCAGTATGGATCAGTATAGATCAATGTGGATCAGTGTGGATCAGTATGGATCAGTATAGATCAGTGTGGATCAGTGTGGATCAGTATAGATCAGTGTGGATCAGTGTGGATCAGTATAGATCAATGTGGATCAGTGTGGATCAGTATAGATCAGTGTGGATCAGTGTGGATCAGTATAGATCAGTGTGGATCAGTATAGATCAGTGTGGATCAGTATAGATCAGTGTGGATCAGTATAGATCAGTATAGATCAGTGTGGATCAGTATAGATCAGTATAGATCAGTGTGGATCAGTATAGATCAGTGTGGATCAGTATATATCAATGTGGATCAGTGTGGATCAGTATAGATCAGTGTGGATCAGTATATATCAGTATAGATCAGTGTGGATCAGTATAGATCAGGGTGGATCAGTATAGATCAGTGTGGATCAGTATAGATCAGGGTGGATCAGTATAGATCAGTGTGGATCAGTATAGATCAGTGTGGATCAGTATATATCAATGTGGATCAGTGTGGATCAGTATAGATCAGTGTGGATCAGTATATATCAGTATAGATCAGTGTGGATCAGTATAGATCAGGGTGGATCAGTATAGATCAGTGTGGATCAGTATAGATCAGGGTGGATCAGTATAGATCAGTGTGGATCAGTATAGATCAGTGTGGATCAGTATAGATCAGTGTGGATCAGTATAGATCAGTATAGATCAGTGTGGATCAGTGTATCAGTATGGATCAGTATAGATCAGTATGGATCAGTGTGGATCAGTATAGATCAGTATGGATCAGTGTGGATCAGTATGGATCAGTGTGGATCAGTATAGATCAGTATGGATCAGTGTGGATCAGTATAGATCAGTATGGAGCAGTGTGGATCAGTGTATCAGTATAGATCAGTATGGATCAGTGTGGATCAGTATAGATCAGTGTGGATCAGTATAGATCAGTGTGGATCAGTGTGGATCAGTATAGATCAGTGTGGATCAGTATAGATCAGTGTGGATCAGTGTGGATCAGTGTGGATCAGTATAGATCAGTATGATCAGTGTGGATCAGTGTGGATCAGTATAGATCAGTGTGGATCAGTGGATCAGTATGGATCAGTGTGGATCAGTGTGGATCAGTATGATCAGTGTGGATCAGTATGGATCAGTGTGGATCAGTGTGAATCAGTATAGATCAGTGTGGATCAGTATAGATCAGTGTGGATCAGTATAGATCAGTATAGATCAGTGTGGATCAGTGTGGATCAGTGGATCAGTGTGGATCAGTATAGATCAGTGTGGATCAGTATAGATCAGTGTGGATCAGTATGATCAGTGTGGATCAGTGTGGATCAGTATGGATCAGTGTGGATCAGTGTGGATCAGTATGGATCAGTGTGGATCAGTGTGGATCAGTATAGATCAGTGTGGATCAGTATAGATCAGTGTGGATCAGTATAGATCAGTGTGGATCAGTGTGGATCAGTATAGATCAGTGTGGATCAGTATAGATCAGTGTGGATCAGTGTGGATCAGTGTGGATCAGTATAGATCAGTGTGGCTCAGTGTGGATCAGTATAGATCAGCATGATCAGTGTGGATCAGTATGGATCAGTGTGTATCAGTGGATCAGTATAGATCAGTATGGATCAGTGTGGATCAGTATAGATCAGTATGGATCAGTGTGGATCAGTGTATCAGTATGGATCAGTATAGATCAGTATGGATCAGTGTGGATCAGTATAGATCAGTATGGATCAGTGTGGATCAGTATAGATCAGTATGGATCAGTGTGGATCAGTATAGATCAGTGTGGATCAGTATAGATCAGTGTGGATCAATATAGATCAGTATGGATCAGTGTGGATCAGTATAGATCAGTATGGATCAGTGTGGATCAGTATAGATCAGTGTGGATCAGTATAGATCAGTGTGGATCAGTATAGATCAGTGTGGATCAGTGTGGATCAGTGTAGATCAGTATGATCAGTGTGGATCAGTGTGGATCAGTATAGATCAGTGTGGATCAGTGGATCAGTATGGATCAGTGTGGATCAGTGTGGATCAGTATGATCAGTGTGGATCAGTATGGATCAGTGTGGATCAGTGTGGATCAGTATAGATCAGTGTGGATCAGTATAGATCAGTATAGATCAGTGTGGATCAGTATAGATCAGTGTGGATCAGTATAGATCAGTGTGGATCAGTATGATCAGTGTGGATCAGTATAGATCAGTGTGGATCAGTATGGATCAGTGGATCAGTATGGATCAGTGTGGATCAGTGTGGATCAGTATGGATCAGTGGATCAGTGTGGATCAGTATAGATCAGTATAGATCAGTGTGGATCAGTGTCAAACATGTTTGGCACTAAATCGGATCAAACATACCCAGGTCTCCTTTTCTAGGAGGAGCAGCAACGTTCCACGCTGGAACCGGATTCACTGGTTTGAGATCAATTAGAGGAACCAGGTGTCTGCACACAGAGAGACATGAGGAACCATCAAGACTTGATCTAGATCAAAGACCTGATCCACATTTAAATCAGATGACTTCACAGTTTAACAAATAACTGACAACTTGTTGCTGAACCCGGTTCGGGACTTGTTTGCTGGATCAGGCTGTTCAGCTCGGTCCTTGTTTGAGCTGCTTGAGGGTTCAGACTTGGTTAAAGTGAAGTTTGGACCAGGTTCAGGCCTTACTTTTCTCCCAGCTCCTCAATGAAGACAGTAACGGCTGATGAGTGTGTTCCTACTTCCTGGATGAAGGCGTTGTAGTACTTCCCCTTCGGCTCCAGACGCACCTGAGACACACAGACAGACAGGTAAAACTACCCAAGACACACAGACAGACAGGTAAAACTACCCGAGACAAACAGACCAAAACCACCTGTGTTTATTACCTGACATTTGTCTCCCAGGAAGTACTGCCTCCCTGCAAACACCATGTAATCTGTCTTCTGCATCTCTGTCAGTCACACAAACACGTCCATGAGATCACTTAACCAGAACCATCGACTGGTGTGTGTGTGTTCACTCAGATGTGTTACCTTTACAGGTGTCCTGCCAAACGTCAAACTCCAGGTTTCTGTAAACTTCTCCATCCAGAGACTTCATTACCTTATAAGGTAGAGATAGTCTGGATGGTGGCGGGGCTTCTGCAGGAGGCTGACAAATAAAATTAAAGATAAAAGTAAGTCTGGACCTCAGTCTGGTGCATCACTGATTGGTTGATCGACCGATCGGCAGACTGACCTTTAATTCCTCCGTCACAGCTCTGAATTTTTCCTCAGAAGCTCCACCCACCTCCACCTCGTCCCTGTAGGTAAAACAAACACCTGTAAGTGTGAGTGATGTCATCGTACGGGTAAGTGTAGAATCAGTGTCTAAACAGTGTGTGTGTGTGTGTGTGTACACACACCTGTGACCACGGTCCTCAGGTGTGTCATAGCCAACATCGATGTCACTACACACTGATGGGCTGTTTCTATAGCGACGACCTCCAACCCTGAAGGCCTCCATGGCATGACAGAGCTCCGCTTCCTCCAAGCCAAACACCTGAGTGTAGAGTAGCTCATACAGGAGAGCTGAATACACACACACACACACACACACACACACCCAGACACACGTGAGGACCCGCACACACTCAAACTATCCTGTGAGGACCGACCAATCAGAGAGCAGTACTCACACTGACAGAGGGCGGCGGAGGCGGGATAACTCCTCGGGTAAACAATGTCGTAGTGACCGTTGATGGAGCAACACAGTGTCACCTAGGCAACACAGACTGTCAGCACTGATCAATCACATCAGTTTCATGTCATGTGACCAGGGGCCCGACGATGACGACAGCTGATGAATTCATGAATTCAAGTTTTGATGATGTCATCATACAAGGATTTAGTCTGTTTGATTCTTCAAATTTATTTAGAAATTATAAAAATATTTCAAACAGCAATTTTTAAAAATAATTTCATTAAGACAACGTAAAATTCATTTAGTCAGTCTTTACTTTCTTAGTTCACCTGTACATCACCTGTACATAACTACGTCACCTGCGTGTCACCCGTACATCTCTATGTCACCTGTACATCTCTATGTCACCTATATTACCTGTACATCTCTATGTCACCTGTACATCTCTATGTCACCTGTATATTACCTGTACATCTCTATGTCACCTGTACATCTCTATGTCACCTGTATATTACCTGTACATCTCTATGTCACCTGTATATTACCTGTACATCTATGTCACCTGTACATCTCTGTCACCAGTATGTCACCTGTGTGTCACCTGTATGTCACCTGTACATCTCTACGTCACCTGTACATCTCTACGTCACCTGTACATCTCTACGTCACCTGTATGTCACCTGTGTGTCACCTGTACATCTCTACGTCACCTGTACATCTCTATGTCACCTGTGTGTCACCTGTACATCTCTATGTCACCTGTGTGTCACCTGTGTGTCACCTGTATGTCACCTGTACATCTCTATGTCACCTGTATGTCACCTGTACGTCTTTGCGTCAACACACTGTGCTCATATGTTGAGGCTTAAGTGTCATCAGGTGTTTCTGGAGGTGCAGTCAGCCAATCACAGTTCAGTGTGCTGGAGAAAACAAACTACAAACGTCATTACCTTGTCGACAAAGTCGTCCTCTGAGATCACGGTGGCTGGTTTACCCGGATAACGATAGATCAGGAAACAATGCCTACACACACACACACACACACAATTAGCAATTAGCATAAAGATAGGAAGCCTGGCTCCACCCACAGGTGAAACCACTCTGTGACCAAGACTCACCTATATAGCTGAGACAGAGCTTTTATCTCCACCTGCCCGACTGTCTCCTGCAATCACACACACATTGTTACACCTGTCCACAGGTAAACTGTGTTCAGTGGGGTCAAAGGTCACAGTGGCTTACCTTCGGGTCCTCCAGACGCTCCAAGTACTTCTCAAATGAACCTTCGACGAACTGAAAGAGATGACACACGTGTTCATCAGCTTGCTGCGTGGGGGTATGAGGTCACACCTGGTCCGTCAGGACACCAGGTAGTCTCACATGCAACAAAAAACATCACTGCTCGTTGGTTGCACCACTGCAGTGAGCAGGAAGTGAGGTCAGAACTAAAAACTGAGCCAGCAACTGTTAGCATTGTAAATGAATGTCACCGTCCTTAACGAACGGCAGTTGTGTGGACGAAGATCAGTTCCACTAACGACTAATGGAGCACATCAAACATGTGGAGCTCATTCAGTACACGAAGATCTCCTATCAACAAAGTTCACAACTTAAAGTACAACTGTTACTTAGTACTGCGTTAGTACTCAGTCCTGACAGTCCATTGATGATCAGCTGTTTACAGGTGTGTTAACCTACAGGTAACACAGAGTGAAACCTCTTCAGATGATCCAGAATGCAGCAGTGCATCTGGTCTACAACCAACATCCATCATGTCACCGCGCTGCTCGCTGAGCTCCACTGGCTACCTGTTACATCCCGCATTAAATTCAAAGCACTAATGCTCACCTACAAAGTTGTCTCTGGTACTGCACCTACCTACCTGAACGCCCTTATACAGGCATATCGCTCCTCCAATGAGCGATGCCTGGCTCTGCCACCTGTTCACCCAAGGTAATCCAAACTTTTTTCGTTTGTTGTTCCCTGTTGGTGGAATACACTACCAGTTCCTACCAGATCGGGGGCGTCCCTCTCTACCTTTAAAAAACTTCTGAAGACCTCCAGCTCTTCAGAGAGGACCTCCTCTACAACACTACCAACAGCTGGACATGAGAAAACGCCCCATTAAAGAATTGTCATAGCACTTATTGTTGCACTAATGCTTTCTTATTGCACTGCCCCTTTCTCTGTAAGTTGCTTTGGATAGAAGCTAAATGACTAAATGTAAATGTAGGTAACCATAGCAACATGACTGACATTCAGGACTCACCGGCTCAAAGTTGCTCCTGTTGGATCTCATGAAGTCTGCGCAGTCCTGACGGATCCTCTGATGGTAATTCTGAGAGTAGTACAACTACAAGACACATCACCAACAAATCAAATCAAATTGTTTCTGTACAGCCCAAAGTCTTTCCCTCAGAGTCCCCTGTCCCCTCCTGTCCCCTCCTGTCCCCTGACCTCCCACCTCGCGTCCTTTCCCGGGCCCTGCCCTGTCCTGACCCCGGTCAGAGGTGGCCTCTCTCCCTTTCTAACCCGGCTCTATCTGCGGCTCTCCCCCGCTGTTAGCTAGCTGTGTCCCGGCTCACCTGTTCGGACACGGCTCGGAACAGACTGGACGCGTCCCGGGCCACCATCTTCCGGTACAGACCCAGACTGCACAGGTACTCGTCCATGTTGACGAAGTACTTCTTCAGGCCTTTCTGCATCCCGCCGCCGGCAAACTCAAGGAAACGTTCACGGTAAACTCAGTTCAGACGCAGCACAAGCCGCCGCCGTGACACCGACAGGTGAGTTTAATCAGGTCTGATCAGCGCGCGACTTCTGGGGCGTTCAGGGACCCACCGACTGTCAGGACATTTCAATATCAATTTTGATGAACTACATGAGAGAAATACTCACATTCAGAGTATAATCACAAATAACACGTGAAGTATCAAAAGAACAAGTACACATCAGGAAGAAAAATGTTTTATTTTAATTTTTAATTTATTTTAATTATTTTATTATTTTAAATTATTATTATTTTAAAGTTTTCAAAGTGAAATATACCTCATGTATTCACGTTGTGTTCAAAGACATCACCAACCCCTTCCTGGACCCCCTGCAGTTTGCCCGCAGAGCCAACAGCTCTGAAGGTCCTCCACTACATTCTCCAGCACCTGGATTCCACCTGCAGGTGGATTACAGACTTCCTGTCTGACAGGAAGCAGCATGTGAAGCTGGGAAACACTCCGGCTCAAAGACCATCAGCACCGGATCCCTACAGGGCTGCGTTCTTTCTCCTTTGCTCTTCTCTCTGTACAGCAAGAGCTGCACCTCAAGTCACTGGTCCATCAAGCTCCTGAGGTTAGTGGACGACACCACCCTCATCAGACTCATCTCTGATAGTGAGGGGTCTGCCTACAGGTGAAGGTGATGCACCATGTCTCCATCTGGTGACATGGTGCAAAGAGAACAACTTAGAGCTCAAAGCTCTAAAGACAATGGAGTGGAGAAAGTGGCCACACCTGCCCCCATCACCCTCTGTGACTCCACAATTGACACTGTGGAGTCTTTACGCTTCCTGGACACTGTCATCTCCCAAGACCTCAAGTGGGAGCAGAACATCAGCATCCTTACAGCAGAGCACTTGCACAGAAATTCAACCCTCCAAAGACAATGATGGTGCACTTCTACTTCTCCATCATTGAGTCCATCCTCCATCACTATCTGGTACACTGCCACCGCAAAGGACAAGGGCAGACTGCAGTGTGTCATTCAGTCTGCAGAGAAGGTGATTGGCTGCAATCTTCAGTCTCTTCAAGACCTGTACACCTCCAGGACTCTGAGGCGTGCAGAAGAGATTGTAGCTGATCCCTCCAACCCTGGTCACAAACTCTTTAAGATGCTCCCCTCTGGCAGAGGGCTGAGGTCCATCAGGACCAAAACCTCACACCACAAAAACAGTTATTTCCTGTCTGCTGCCAGCCTTATCAACAAGGCCTGGAACCCCCATAAACACTCTTTTACTCTTTCACACTCCACCTCTGCCTCTGCATGTCACATTGACATAGCATTCATCACTCTGTGCGTTACATTAATGCTCAGCTTGGACTTTCTTGTTCTGTAATGCTTCTGCATATTTTAAATATCCCACTACTGTGAACATTTGACTGATACTATTATCACTCATTCTGATTCATGTTGTGTTGTGCATGTACAGAGAAATTAAAAATGTGCAGGAGGAAAATCAGCTGTAAAACCTGATATATTTAGACATTTTTCACATGTTAAAGGGTTTTTCCTCACTGAATCATTACCATCAATGCATGTTTCTAACTAAACTTCTTCCCCGGAGTTTCTGTCTTTCTCGTCCAGCAGGTTCTCATGGATCGTGGCTGCTGCTGTGATCTGCTGCTGACGTCCACAATATATAGCATTACTGTAATTATTGCTACCATCTCCACTACAGCTTAGTTGGTTAATGACTTATTGCTGTTGTGCATCTGTCTATCTCTACCTCTATCACAGATTCCACTGCTACTGTAATTCACTCTACCATCTATTGTAATTCATTGTAATTGTACAACATGTTTGTGTTGATTGTTCTGTACATGTGACATCCATTGCACGTCTGTCCGTCCTGGAAGAGGGATCCCTCCTCTGTGGCTCTTCCTGAGGTTTCTTCCACATTTTTTCCCTGTTAAAGGGGTTTTTTTGTGGGCAAGTTTTTCCTCACTCGAACCGAGGGTCGAAGGACAGAGGGTGTCACTCCCTGTACAGACTGTGAAGCCTCTGAGGAGAAATGTGTTTGTGACTTTGGGCTGTACAAATAAAATCTGATCTGATTTGATATGTCATAGTACACATTAACATATGTTATTGTAGCACACAGTCACATCATAGTATACATAGTATATGGTCACATAAGTTATCATAGCATAGTTACACTTGTGTTCAAAATAATAGCAGTGTTTTTAAAAATGTGAGTAAAGCTCAAAATTCTTAGATTTTTTTAAAATTCCCATTCATTAGGAACACTGAACATTATATTTTACATCAAAACATGAAGAAAAAAGTATCTATTTTATTTATATAACAAACTCAAATATTTACTCAATAAACTGAAAAAAACATTAAGATTTAGCATTCCATCCCATGACACCCCGTTTTATTATTAGTTGTTATTGGATTAAGGTCCAGGAATTGGCCTGGCCACTCCATAACCTTAATTTTGTGATGCTGCTCGCTTACTGGTGTGTTTGGGGTCGTTGTCTTGTTGAAACACCCATTTCAAGGGCATTTCCTATTCAGCATAAGGCAGAATGACCTCTTCAAGTGTTTTGATATAAGCAAATTGATCCATGATGCCTGGTATGCGAGACACAGCCCCATATCATAATGCTTGCACCACCATGCTTCACGGTCTTCAGTGTACTGTGGCTTGAATTCAGTGTTTGGGGGTTGTCTGACAAACTGTCTGTGGCCCTTGGACCCAAAAAGAACAATCTTACTTTCATCAGTTCACAAAATGTTTCTCCATCTCTCTTTAGGCCAGTCGATATGTTCTTTGGCAAATTGTATACAAGCAAAATTAAGGTTATGGAGTGGCTAGCCCAATCCCCGGACCTTAATCTAATAGAAAACTTGTGGGGTGACATCAAATATGCTGTTTTAGAGGCAAAACCAAGAAATGCAGAGGAACTGTGGAAGGTTGTCAAATCATCCTGGGCTGGAATACCTGTTTACAGGTGGCAGACTCCATGTAGCACAGATGTGAAGCAGTTCTCATATAACAGTGGTTATATAACTAAATAGTTTAGTGATTCACAGGAATGCTAAAATGCTAAATCTTAATGTTTTTTTCAGTTCATTAAGTAAATATGAGTTTGTAATGAAAAATGCAGACACATTCGAATATCATTTTTTCCCTTCATTTTCTGTAAAGCAATATAATGTGCAGTGTTCCCAATGAATGGAAATAAAAATTTATTAAAATAAATCTAAATAAATGATAAGGATTTTCAACTTTACTCATGTTTTAAATAACACGTCACCATAGTATACAATCACATATGTTGTTATAGCTTACAGTCACGTTATTATAGTTATCACAGAAACATAGACTCACCTTATAGAACCGACCCTTGTGATTGACCGCCCCTGATGACAGCACTTTGTTTATGGCTGGAAGGTTCTGACCAGTTGTAGCTAGTGTTAGGAGAGAAGGTGCAGAACCGGAGACAACTTTGTATGCGAGCATTAGTGCTTTGAATTTAATGCGACCTGCAACAGGTAGTGGAGCTCGACGAGCTGCGGGGTGACATGTGACCTTTTGGTTGTAGACCAGGCGTGCTGCTGCGTTCTGGATCATCTGAAGAGGCTTCACTGTGCAAGCTGGGAGGCCCGTCAGGAGAGCATTATAGTAGTCTAGCCTTGAATTACAGTACACAGTCACATGTTATTATAGTACACAGTCATATATGTTATTATAGAATATGGTCACATATGTTATAAGGATTCTACGATTGTGTAATTCTGGGCCGACAATCAATCAACAATCAGGAAATAACTTTTTATTTCTCTGATTAATAACAGCTTTATCGCTCCCTGTGTTGTTACTCTATGTCTCTCTACCAAAGTGCTCTCTCTCTCTCTCTCCCTCCCTCACTGTAATCATCAGACACAAATCTAATTAAACTTCTTCGTGTCATTATATTTTGCGGCGTAAATTGCGAGTCAGACTCAGATTTAGAAGCTGGTACATGAAATAAACAAAGTGAGAACACACACACAGGTAGATGATCAGAGTTTAGTCCGTATAATATTTACACACATAGACGCATGTTTAGAAGAACATACACCGGGATATGTCCAAATCTGAGCAAGTAAACAAAGTCTGGCGGACTAAACGTTTCTGAAACTCTACCGGTAGCGTTTGAAGTCACGTGCAGGACGGACCAAAACCGCGTAGCTTACGCGGCGTGCCAGAGACGTGTGGAGTTTAGGAGCCTCCAAACAAGGAAAAATACAGGTTTCTCCTCAGCACAGCGTTCATGCGACATGTAAATCAACATATAAACAATCAGTTACTGCCATCAGTGAATGTCATCTTTATTTGCTGATGGCCGATGGCAGTTAAGGTGGCGAACATTGGCCAATGCCGATGTTCATCCGATGCGTCGGTATACAGTCACATGTTATTATAGTTATCACAGAACCATAGACTCACCTTATAGAACCGACTCCTGTGATTGACCGCCCCTGATGACTGATGGCTGAGGAAGGTTCTAAGAGTCTTAAGAACCAAGTTCTACCTAAGGTCCTGCCTTAACAACCCAGTTCTACTTTTGGAACAAGGTACTGATTTTAGGACCCGGTTGTATGTTAGGACCACAATCTACCTTTAGTGGTCTGAAGTGAATTGAGGTAGACTGACTTCATCTGAAGTGACCTAAAGTGAATTGAAGAAGTCTGGACTGCACTGAAGTCGACTTAAGTGGACCCGAAGTGGTCTAAAGTGAAATGAAGTGAATTGATCTGTACCTTAAGTGAACGGGAGTGGAGTGAAGTGGTCTGAAGCAGACTGAAGTGGTCTGAAGTGAACTGAAGTGGACCTGAGGTGGTCTGAAGTGGACCTGAGGTGGTCTCAAGTGAAATGAAGCAAACTGAAGTGAATTCATGTGGACCTCATCAGTAAAGACAGCCAGGTTCTGTTGTCCATCCAGCTCAGTGGTAGAAACACGTTTATTCCCTTGTTTGAAAGAAATCATCACTTTTGTTTACATTGTCATCCACATTCAGACAGAAACAACATCAGGTCCAACAGAACCAATACAGTACCTCTTTGGTTCTAGTCCGGTACCTGAAGGCTGCTGACACACCAACACCTCAGTCTGCTTCAGTCTGTGGTGCACTTTTTACCCACAATCCTCTTTGCATGAGTCTGTTTTCAACATGAGGAGGTCCAATCAGGTTCTCCAAAGTTCTGTGAGGTTCTACAGCCAGAGGCCGCAATCAGCCTGTTTATCAGAATAAGGGCACACGATTTTATTTTATCAGAATATCCTGATTGGTTGATGTTTGTCTTTACATCCATTGGTTGTTTAGTTGGTCCTGATCCAATCAGCTGTAGTGTTAGCTTTCTAGACCCAACTCCTTACAAGCTGTCCAATCCAATGGTCCTCCCTTCAGTAAGTCCACTCTATCCAATCACAGTGCAGGGGGCGTGTCCAGCAGGGGGGTATGGCTCAGAGACTCCCTCTTGTAGGTCTTGGGGGGGAGTTTGGGAACACCATGTCGAGGAGGCACAGGGGGGCCATCCAGGGGGAGGAGGGGCAGGGGTGGGGAGGGAAGGGGCAGCTTCCTGGAGGTAGGGGTGAGGCTGGGGGTCACAGGTGTTGGGGGAGGGAGGGGCGGCGAGGAGGCGGCCATGGGGGCACAGCTGACGGCGGGGGATGAGGTGGTGGAGGGAAAGAAGGCCTGAGGCAGCAGGTCACAGCGGGGGCGGCCCTGAGGGGGAGGAAGGAGGTGAAGGGGGGAGCTGAGGGGCTCCCGAGGAGGCAGTGAGGGGGGGCTGTCAGGGGGGGAAGACGATGACAGCGACGACGAGTAACGAGGAGGGAGGAGCTTACAGGTGGGCTGACGAGGGGGGACGGCAGGGGGACTGTCCAACTTCGACATCATCTGAGGGGGGAGAGAGTGACCATCAGTACCATGGGAACATTTGGAGAACAAGAAGAATATGTTCTCATGCCGGTGAAGAACATGATCCCGTATGAGTGGAGAACATGTTCTTGTGTCAGTGGGGAACATGTTCTTGTGTCAGTGGAGAGCATGTTCTTGTGTCAGTGGGGAACATGTTCTTGTGTCAGTGGGGAACATGTTCTTGTGTCAGTGGGGAACATGTTCTTGTGTCAGTGGGGAACATGTTCTTGTGTCAGTGGAGAGCATGTTCTTGTGTCAGTGGGGAACATGTTCTTGTGTCAGTGGGGAACATGTTCTTGTGTCAGTGGGGAACATGTTCTTGTGTCAGTGGAGAGCATGTTCTTGTGTCAGTGGAGAACATGTTCTTGTGTCAGTGGGGAACATGTTCTTGTGTCAGTGGGGAACATGTTCTTGTGTCAGTGGAGAGCATGTTCTTGTGTCAGTGGAGAACATGTTCTCTTGTCAGTAGAGAACATGTTTTGTCAGTGGAGAGCATGTTCTTGTGACAGTGGAGAACATGTTCTCTTGTCAGTAGAGAACATGTTTTGTCAGTGAAGAACATGTTCTTGTGTCAGAGGAAGACATATTGTCTTGGCAGTGAAGAACGTTCTCCTGTCAGTGGAGAACATGTTCTTATGTTAGTTACCTTGGAGGGAGAGGACTCGGCAGGTGCTGATTCTGGACGTCTGCGAGGAGGAACTGGTGGAGGAATTGGAACATCTTCAGAACCACGACTGAAACTCACCATGGAGGAAACCGAGGACGATCCTGAGACCATAAAGAACCAGTTAGAACCACAACCACTGTCAGAACCACACAGAGGACACACTGACATGGACACACGACTGCACAAGTGATCATATATGCTGAACTGTCAGCCCATGGTTTCCATGACGTCAGACTGTTACTATGGAAACAACAGGTGATCAGGTGTCAGCCATGATGTCACAACTACAGAAACTTGATCCTAGATCAGTTCCAGGTCAGAACCATGGACAGGTGAGTGTGATGTCAGTGATGACACAGACAGGTGAGTGTGATGTCAGTGATGACACAGACAGGTGAGTGTGATGTCAGTGATGACACAGACAGGTGAGTGTGATGTCAGTGATGACACAGACAGGTGAGTGTGATGTCAGTGATGACACAGACAGGTGAGTGTGATGTCAGTGATGACACAGACAGGTGAGTGTGATGTCAGTGATGACACAGACAGGTGAGTGTGATGTCAGCCATGATGTCATTAATGATAACAGGTGTCATACTAACGTGGACCGTGAGGCAAAGAGACCACAGAGAAGATACTGTCGGAGTCTGAGGAGGAGAGGAGGAGAAAACACTGTGAGGGGGAGGAAAGGAGAGGAGGAGAAAACACTAAGGAGGAGGAGAGGAGAGGAGAGGAGAGGAGGAGAGGAGAGGAGGAGAGGAGAAGAAAACTGAGGAGAGGATAGGAGAAAACACTGAGGAGGAGGAGAGGAGAGGAGAAGAAAACTGAGGAGAGGAGAGGACAGGAGAAGAAAACTGAGGAGAGGAGAGGAGAGGAGAGGAGAAGAAAACTGAGGAGAGGAGAGGAGAGGAGAGGAGAGGAGAGGAGAGGAGAGGAGAGGAGAGGAGAGGAAAACTGAGGAGAGGAGAGGAGAGGAGAGGAGAAGAAAACTGAGGAGAGGAGAGGAGAGGAGAAGAAAACTGAGGAGAGGAGAGGAGAGGAGAGGAGAAGAAAACTGAGGAGAGGAGAGGAGGAGAGGAGAGGAGAGGAGGAGAGGTTGGTTTTCAAAATCCCTTTATTAACCAATCCCAGGGAGAACGCAGCTCAGTTCACATTATCAGTTCAAACCCTCTGAAGTTGACAGTCAGCTCCTCATCTCCCCCCACAAGCACAACAGCCCCCAACAGCCCATATGCGACTGAAGGTCCGAATTTTGTCCATCATCTGATAATATGCATGTTCCACCCTCAGACGGGCCTTCAGCAGCTCTTCCAGAACTGGCACCAGCTGCACATTGCCGTCACCCTTCCTACGTGTCAGCCAAATGGCCAGCTTTGCAGTAGCAGATAAGAAGTTCATCAGTGTATGCACAGCTTTTCTTTAACACAGTATTTAGGACCAAAAATGAACAAACCAAATGAGAAGCTCTCTCCTAGACCCTGAAACCACCAGCCGAGGACAGCAAACAAACAAACACACACTCCTCCTCAGATCCGGATCCATGCGCCCTGTATCTGTTCGTAGATATTGAGATTTTGGCCTGATAACATGCACACAAGTTGACACAAATGGGTTTGAATGGCTACTAAAGGAAACCATCCACAGCTGTGATCTGTCTGCTTGTAATCAGTGTGTGTATAAAGGTTCAGTGAGTTTCTTGACTCCTGACATCTCTGGATTCTGAGTCATGGGGAAAACAAAGAATTGTCAAAAGATCTGCGGCTGTATAAAACAGGAAAGGGATATAAGAAGATATCCAAGGAACTGAGAAGGGCCAATCAGCAGTATTCAAACTCTAATTAAGAAGTGGAAAATGAGAGATTCTGTTGAAAGCAAACCATGATCAGGTCGACCAACAAACATTTCTGCCATAATGGCCAGGAAAATTGTTTGAGATGCAAAAAAAAAACCCACAGATGACTTCAGCTGAAATACAGGACTCAGGAAAAAAGTGGTGTGGATGTTTCAAGATGCACAATAAGGAGGCACTTGAAGAAAAATGGGCTGCATGGTCGAGTCGCCAGAAGATTACTACGCTATTGCCACAAAAAAATCATGCTTACAATATACCAGAGAGCACAGAGACAGGCCTCAAAACGTCTGGACAAAATCATTTGGAGTGATAAGACCAAAATTGAACTTTTTGGCCACAACCATAAACGTTACATTTGGAGAGGAGTCAACAAGGCCTATGATGAAAGGTACATCATTCCTACTGTGAAACATGGAGGTGGATTTCTGATGTTTTGGGGATGTGTGAAATACAAAGGCATGGGTCAAAATTGATGGCAAGGTGAGTGCAGCATGTTATCAAAAAATACTAAAGGAAAACTTGCACTCATCAGCCCGGAAGCTACACTTAGATATTCCAACATGGTAATGAGCCACAACACAAAGCCAAGTTGACCTGTCATTGGCTACAGCAGAATAAAGTGAAGGTTCTAGAGTGGCCATCTCAGTCTCCTGACCTCGATATCATTGAGCCACTCTGGGGAGATCTCAATCGTGCAGTTCATACAAGACAGCCTGAGAATTTACAGGAACTGGAGGCCTTTTGCCAAGAAGAGTGGGCAGCTTTACCATCAGGGAAAATAAAAAGCCTCATCCACAACTACCACAAAAGACTCCAAGCTGTCATTGATGTTAAAGGGGGCAATGCACAGAATTAAAAACTGGGGTATGTAAACTTTTGATCAGGGTCATTTGTGTAGTTTCTGTTGTCATTATGATTTAAGAAGAGTAAACTCAGTTTGATAATAAATGGCTTCACCCAAGCACTAACCATGAGTGAAAGAAAAGTTTTTGTGTTATCATTCATATTCTATGAAAAAAGGCCAAGAAATGATCAAATAATTCTGCCAGGGTGTGTAAATTTATGAGCACGACTCTATATGTGTATAAAGGTACCAAGCGATTCACTTATATACATTATAGATATTGATAGAGTGTAGTAAGGGGATGGTGGTGACTTGGGAGAGGGGAGAGCAATGATCACACAAACAACACAGACTAATGAGTCTCCCAGACAGAGACAAAGTGAGCTTTACCTAGTCTGCCGATTAACAGAAATTGTGAGAATAGTTTAAAAAAAAAAAGATTCAATAATCTTAAGGAGAGGGGGTCACGTGAGGAAGACCAAGGAAATGGCAGCGCCTTAGATACTCTGCCAATCTTTTTAAATCAATAACAACTATGTAAACTCTCTGTGAAAGTATAGTTAATGTGTCTACACATTGTGTAACCCAAAGTTACACAGAATTTTAAAGTCTGCTGTACAGTGAACCAGGGGAAACAAATTGTACAAACATGTTTTAATACCTCAGCTACCATGGAAGCTAACCCTGTTAGCCTCTCCAGCAGTGAAGCTAGCCAGAGAAACAACATTGGGGATATCTTTGCAGAAATTACCAAGATGAACACAACTCTGAATAAAGTGGCGAGCGATGTATCGGCAATCAAGTTGGACACAACAGAGCTCAAAAACAATGTGAATGCTTTGCAAACTCGTCTCGAAGAGGCGGAAAGTCGCATCAGTGACATGGAGTATAACACATTCAGCATGGCTAATGAAAACAAATGTGCTGAGGCATAAAGTGGAACAACTGTGGAGTTGTGTTGATGATCAGCATGAGATCGAGAGGAGCCAGAGAAGTGGGCCATAGCCACGTAACAACAATCCACTGCAGGTGATACTGGTGAAATTTCTACGTTACACAGCCTGCCAGAAAGTTTTGATGGCTGCAAAAAAAGAGAGAGGGATATAATGGGAGGACTGCACACTCTCCATCTATGAAGATATGACCAAGGAGCACGCAGATCAACAGAGGCGGTTCTCCCCAATAATGAGAAGTATCCTCATTTGCACGGACACACTGCTCTAAATCTGTGACATGATCTGCAATCATTGACATGCAATTTTGTATGGTGTTAAGACCTGTTTGCAGTATAACTATTTTAGTCAAAATGAGAAATTCTGGCTCATCTCCAACCTCCCTTTCTGTCCAAAATAGTGGAACGTATAGTCACCACACAACTCAAAGCACACCTCTGCACAAATGACCTGTTTGAACCATTTGAAT
>CM024789.1:477288-489788 GCA_014281875.1 Nibea albiflora
ACACATACATACAAGTACACAGAACAACAGAAGTACCGGACCTCAAAGCACGTCTTCTGTTTTTGTCTGAAGTAAACAGTGAAATGTGTCTTCAGTGGTGAAACAAGCTGCCACGTTAATTTACAAAGAAATCAGCAGCCAGTTCATCAAAACAGCCTGAAGCATCGAAACTGTCTCTGATAATTAAAGTCTCCACCTGTCCTTCTGTCTTCCTGTCCTCTGTCCTCCGTCCATCTGTCCTCTGTCCTCCTGTCCTCTGTCCTCCGTCCATCTGTCCATCTGTCTTCTGTCCTCCCTGAGATGAGCCTCAACATGTTGGTAAACGTAACAATCAGTAGTTTGGTCCGTGAACTGTTCCAGACGAGGTGAAGACTCGGCTCGGCGTCACAGCTGCTCTAAACCGGCCGTGTCCACCTTCACTTTGACAAACAGCGTGTCATCGCTGACATACGTGGCGTTGTGCGGAGCTTCCAGCTTGTTGAGGGGAATGAAGCATGAAAACCCGACTGCGATGTTGCTGACGGACTCTGCGCCAGGTCGCTGGAAGCTTTTGGACATCGGGTCGGGTTTGAAGCTGAGAGTCCGGTGGTTAGCAGCACCGCTTTGATCCAGAACAGACAGAGACACGGTCTGTCTGAAAGGCCACGGCAGCAGAGCATCGAAGTCCCCCGGCATCAGGACAACATACAGGGACAGGTGTGTCCCTCTTCCTTCCCCATCCCCGTTCAGGTAGACTTTGGCAGCCATTTTGTAGCCACAGCGTCCGGAGTGGAAGGGCACGCTGCTCAGACACGGCGGCTGACCTCTGACCTCAGCGTCCCTCCTTTTCCTGAAGTCGTCGATCTTCCAGATCAGCCTGCCGTCGTATGACGTCGCCTCCAGCTCCTGCAGGTGCTCCTTGTTACGATGGAGCTGAGCGGCGTGCAGATCCAGGAGACCCGAGTGGCGCTTCAGGCTCTCCTCCAACGTTCCTGTAACATACCAACAACATTCAGTGAAACATTCTGACCCTCAGACAGCAGGTGCATGGAGGCGGGTCTCCAGGTTCTGTTACCCAGGTGTTCTTTCAGGGCCTCGGTTTCCGACACCTCCTGAATCACAGCGTCCAGAGACTTCCTGAGCTGCTCCAGCTCCTCCAGACCAGGACCGAGTGTCCGAGACACCCGCTGGACCTCCAGCTGGACGGTGGACAGGACGTCCTCATGTCTGCTCAGAGTCCTCTGACCAGACAGATAGACAGACAGACAGACAGACAGACAGGTAGCATGATTTAAATGTTTTCCCTCTGATGTCCTCCGGCTGCTCCGCCTCAACTCTCTGTGATTTACAGAGTTTATGATGGACAGTGAAGTAAACTGCTGACAGCTGGAGCTGCTGTTAGCTCATGTTAGCTCAGTCTGTTAGCTGCTGTTAGCTCATGTTAGCTCAGTCTGTTAGCTGCTGTTAGCTCATGTTAGCTCAGTCTGTTAGCTGCTGTTAGCTCATGTTAGCTCAGTCTGTTAGCTCATGTTAGCTCAGTCTGGACAGGACGAGGGCTTGAGTGACGCCGCTGTTAGCTCAGTCTGTTAGCCAGGACTGCCCGGACTGTGAGCTCAGAGCACAGAGGGAGTGTCACCCTGAAACTCCATCGGTCTCTTTGGCCCGTCCTGCATTGAACCTTTAAACATTGAATCTTCTTTTTTGTCTGTTTTTATGACTGGCAGTTTGCACAGGTTGTTTTATTTTGAAAATCTACTGGACTGATCTGGCTTCCTGTCAGCTCGAGTTGCTCTGTGTTAAATCGATGCTGGCTGCTCGCGGCATCCATCAATACAGAACAAGCACAGAAGAGGCCCGCTTCTGAACCGGACCACGGCGGAGCTGGTGGGGTTTGAAACATTGACTAGTACAGCTGTGTATTGCTGCTCGACTGCGGCGCACATGCAACACTGCGCATCCATGACCAGTGGAATCTGGCCGTAAGTGTTTGTACCACAAGAAGAAGAAGATCCCAGGAGGAGGTGACCTGGTTGATGATGATGGCGGTTCTTCATGTATTTACCTGAGCTGTGCCGATGATGCGTTCATGGTTGCTTGTCCGTTGCAGCAGCGGTCTGACTTCCTGCTGCAGCCTGTCGAGCAGTGAACTGTCCGTCTGGACCTTCTGCTGCCTCTGCAGCACCTCCTCCTGGAGAACCTCCACCTGTTTGGACGCAGACGTTACCGGATGTCTCTGACTCGGAATGCAAGGTGAATTCATGGACGTACCTGTTGTTCCAGGTGAGTGTTGCTCTTCAGGACCAGCAGCATGTGATGGTTGACGGCAGCGTCTTCATGCAGCTTCACTCTCGCTCTCTGACCCTGCAGGACACGACGTGCAGCGTCAGGTATCGAACACGCGGACTTCAGTTTGTCAGCTCAGGTGTTCAGGTGAACTCACCTGCACGCAGCAGCCAAACCTCTTATAAGAACAGCTGACCTGGACCTCAGGACACGAGTCTCTGTGCTCCTTCAGCTGCAGGACGGACAAAGTTTGACGTCTTCATTCATGTTCAGATCACGAAGCTAAAACAGCTAACAGAGCTAACAGAGGTCACAGGGGAGTCAGGTGGGTGGTGCCACCACATACGTCACCTGACACAGATCAGCCAATAGTAGTAGCCTCTCTGGTCTCACCTTGTGTCTGGGAAGCTTCTGTGAGCAGCTGCTGGGACAGTCGACCTCCACGTCAGGACAGGAAGTCAGCACGTGATCCTCCAGAACACAGAGACACAGCACACACAGTCAGCACGACTCCACCTTTACACGCTCGGTGCTTACCTGTAAGCCCCGCCCCTTCCTGTACATAGACATGCCACGTCAGGGGTCAGCTACATTTGTCCAAGGGCCAGAATCTTCTCAGCAGACACCGTCAGGGCCAGACGCTCTCGCAGAATCAAACTGAAACGAATCAGTAATATATTATTTTTCATATATTAGAATGTACGGCCGGGGAGCGCCTTCGTCGTCATTTTTGATTGGTGCACAGGGCAGAAAGGGGCGGGACCATGAATGAAATCCGACCTTGCTCCCGTCCGATTGGAGGTCCGTTTGGGCGGGTCTTTACCTGGAGGAGGCTGAGTGGGAGTGGCTGCTGGCAGTGTGGGCAGGGCTCTGTGCGGTGAGGACAGGTGCTGCTCAGGTGTTCCTGCAGGTGTCTCCTCTGCAGCGCCGCCCTGCAGCCCACATTGAAGCACTGCAGCTGTTCGTACGGACACGAGCTCAGGTGGTCCTGGATGGAGAAACACAGACGGTCACGGGCGGTTCTGACGCTCCGAGCCACAACACTGATGAAACGGACCGGACCTGCAGGCGGTGCAAGCGTCACCACAGAGGTGCATGCTGGGAGGTTGGTACAGTACACCTCCAGATTAGAGATCTCACGTTTGCCAGCAGTTATCCTGGAACACCTGCAGAGAGACGACCAATCAGGAAGGAGCATGTGTGTGTGCGTGTGGAGGGGGGGGTGTTCTGGTACTGACCTCAGCTGGTGTAACCACGGCGCCGTCCACCGGACAAACTGGACCGGATGGTGACGACGTCTCCCTGAAACACCAAACAGTGATGGGTTTAAGGTGGACTGGGTCAGTTTGAATGTGTTTTAAGGTGGACTACATCAGTTTGAGTACAATTTAAGGTGGACTGGGTCAATGTGAGTACATTTTAAGGTGGACTAGGTTATTGTGGGTGTGTTTTAAGGTGGACTGCATCAGTTTGAGTATGTTTTTAAGGTGGACTGGGTCAATGTGAGTACGTTTTAAGGTGGACTAGGTTATTGTGGGTGTGTTTTAAGGTGGACTGCATCAGTTTGAGTATGTTTTAAGGTGGACTGGGTCAATGTGAGTACATTTTAAGGTGGACTAGGTTATTGTGGGTGTGTTTTAAGGTGGACTGGGTTATTGTGGGTGTGTTTAAGGTAGACTGTCAGTGTGAGTAAGTTTTAAGGTGGACTGGCTCTTACAGCAGGCCTTGCAGACAGTGGAAGCAGTAGATGTGTCCACAGGAGTTCTGATGAGGGTTGAGGACGACTCCTCTGCAGACGGGACAAAACAAACTCGTCCTTCAGCGCCAACACGAACTTCAAGGCGTGCTGGATGGAGGTCAGCTCAGACTCCCATGATGCCATGGGGCCCGTCGACCTCACTCTGGACTCGTCAGACCTCACAGAGTCCTGAGACTGCAAACTGGACTCTATGGACCCTCCCAGGTTTGAGTGTGCTGCTGCCATGAGGCAGGACTGAAACATGAACAAAGACAGGACTGTTCAAGACTGTTCAAGACCGTTCAAGACTGTCCAAAGCTGTTTAAGATTGTTTAAGACTGTTCAAGACTGTTTAAGACTGCTTAAGACTGTTCAGGACTAATCAGAACTGTTCAAGATTGTTCAGGGATGTTTAAGACTGTTCAAGACTGTCCAAAAGCTGTTTAAGATTGTTTAAGACTGCTTAAGACTGTTCAAGACTGTTTAAGATTGTTTAAGACTGCTTAAGACTGTTCAAGACTGTTCAAGACTGTTCAAGACTGTTTAAGGACTGTTTAAGATTGTTTAAGACTGCTTAAGACTGTTCAAGACTGTTCAAGACTGTTTAAGACTGTTTAAGATTGTTTAAGACTGCTTAAGACTGTTCAGGACTGTTCAGAACTGTTCAAGATTGTTCAGGGATGTTCAAGACTGTTCAAGACTGTCCAAAGATGTTTAAGATTGTTCAAGACTGTAGAAGATTGATTAGGAATGTTCAAGACTGCTTAAGACTGCTTAAGATTGTTCAGGACTGTTCAGAACTGTTCAAGATTGTTCAGGGATGTTCAAGACTATTCAAGACTGTTCAAGACTGTTTAAGATTGTTTCAGACTGCTTAAGACTGCTTAAGACTGTTCAGGACTGTTCAGAACTGTTCAAGACTGTTCAAGACTGTCCAAAGCTGTTTAAGATTGTTTAAGACTGCTTAAGACTGTTCAAGACTGTTTAAGATTGTTTAAGACTGCTTAAGACTGTTCAGGACTGTTCAAGATTGTTCAGGGATGTTCAAGACTGTTTAAGACTGTTCAAGACTGTCCAAAGATGTTTAAGATTGTTTAAGACCGTTTAAGACTGTTCAAGACTGTAGAGGATTGATTAAGAATGTTCAAGACTGCTTAAGACTGTTCAAGACTGTTCAGGACTGTTCAAGACTGTTTAAGACTGTTCAAGACTCTCCAAAGCTGTTTAAGATTGTTTAAGACTGCTTAAGACTGTTCAGGACTGTTCAAGACTGTTCATGACTGTTCAAGACTGTTTAAGACTGTTCAAGACTCTCCAAAGCTGTTTAAGATTGTTTAAGGCTGCTTAAGACTGTTCAGGACTGTTCATGACTGTTCAAGACTGTTTAAGACTGCTTTAGACTGTTCAAGAGTTCAAGTCTTTTCCAGGTTTTCCAGGACTAAAACAACAAATCAATGACCAGGGCGCCTCCTCCTGACACTGTTCACGTTTGGCCCGCGGGCCTCATGTTTGACACCCTGGTGGACAGAGCAGTCAACCAAAGCAAAGTTCTTCCCATCATGCACCTGGTTTCAGGTGTTCTCCAGGAAAGCGACGCACCTGGATGACACCTGACCATAAAACACCTGGAGTCCGCTCTTCTGTGACTTCAACACTTTCCCGCCGCGCCGCGGCTTTACTTTCACTTTCTACACACACTCTCACACACACACACTCACACTCACACACACACACACACACACACACACACTCACACACACTAGTTTAATTCACTCACCGCGGGCTGACAGATGTTTCCCGCCACGCCGCAGTCCGTCACTCAGCTGATCGATGATCCTGATCAGTATCGATCATCTGTGGTCGATACAGCCCGCGCGGAAGAGGAAATTGTTTCAGGAACTGACGTCACATCGACAACCTGTTCATGATCATGTCCGTCAGAGCGCTGACATGCGCACTAAGTTTCCTGGTTTTATTTTGAAAAACCGAATGCTTTACAGACACGTGACATTTAAACTAATATTTCAAATAAAGGTTTGTCATCACTTTAATGTCACGGCTGGTTTGTTTCTCCTGAGTATCAATAAGTTTTATTCAAGAAAACATCTAAATGTATTTATTCATGTTTAGCTAGCTAAAGCTACATCGATTGTGAGCTAGCTAGTTACCATCTTATACCTCATAGCCATAACTCATTAGCTAGTATGTTAGCATTTTGCTTTGGAGCAAAAATAACATTGTAGCTAATGTGTGTGTTAGATAATGTTAGCTAAACATGGCATAAGCTTACTAACCTCCATTAATCATTAAGTTAGCTAGTGTTTTGCTAGAAGATGCTAGATTATCTAGTTCTTACAGCTAATGTTAGCCAAACAGTAGCTAACAGTTCAGTGTTCAACACAGATGAGCTAACACGTAGCATGTAGCACTAACAGGAAATCTGACGGGCGTTTGCTCGACTATTATTGGAAGAGAGCAACAAAAGGGGGCTGGGCTTAGTAAAGGTGTACTTGAGTAAATGTACTTAATTTCTCTGTTCTGTCGTGAACGTGTGCAGTGAAGACAAACGAGGCGGGCTGATGGTACAAACGTCGTTTTTAATGAGACGGCCGACCCTGAACAGACGTCTGAGCAGCTCCACCTGTACAGCAACATTTCACACTGAGGACTCCACCTGCGACTCCATGGTTCCAGTTACATTTAATGCAGTGACACAGGTTTGTCCAAAAAAAGCATTAAGAGCACTTTCACAATGATTTTTACACCAAGTCCAGAGTGGTAGCACCAGGAAGAAGAATAAATAATGAAAAGACACAGTGGAGTCCAGATGAGTCCAGCCCGACGGTGACGATCGGGTCGGCTGAAGGACGGACGAGTGAAACTTTAGTGTTAACCTGTAAAAGGAGTCATGGCGGCTGATCGGGTTACAAATGATTCAGATAGATATCAAACTGTACACAATGCTAATGCTACTGTACACGACACCAAGGCCTTCACTTCAACCTGGTACACAAACAGAAGAGCTGTGTCTCAGTTCAGATACTTCTTAGTACTCTTCTATGCAGTACTCTGTGTACTTTAGCAGGTAGTGTTGTCTTGTCTGAACTGTACCCATGTTAGCTCCATCATCAGACCTCCAGAATATAAATATAATCATACGCACAGCTTACATTTGTATATCGAGGTATGCACCTCCATCCTTGGTCCCTCCTCTTCAGTGTCCACTGACTTACGGACTCAACATCATGAGTGTAAGTCTGGAAGTACAAGGACTGAGGCACAGCTCAGACTGTCTGTTATTTACCACCGCCATACTGGGTGAAATCATATAAAGTGGGAGCTCCGTCAGGAAGCGTTGAACATGACAGACAATGAGAGCGAAACATCTTCAGAACCGGCAGGCAGCAGAGTTCAGTGTATCCTGACGGCGGCGCTACAGGGAAGGTCATGTGGTCATTATAATGGTACATATTCATCGTCGGGGCAGCAGGGTGATGTTTCATCAGTACATGTGGCGAGGCGGAGGTTAACGACGACAGTAAATGTAAAATGTTAAGAACTGACACTGATTCAGGTCATTTAGCTGTTATTTAAAAAATGCAACATCCAGCTTTACACATCTACCGAGACGTTTTACAGGTAGTTCTGACGGGGAACAGGAAGGGACCCAGGTTTGAACCCTGTGGGACACCACATGTCTGCTGCTCTGCTCGAACAAAGAACCAGCATCAACCAGCAGGTACGCTGCAGGTGCAGTCCCGTGGGAAAGATGAACTTTAGTTCCTCCAGTTCAAATAAAAACTCACACTTTGTTTTGTGTTTAAGTCACTCAAATTTTCCCACTGGACCTGAATGCAGCAGGCAATCTGTGACCTCTGACGTTGGTTAGTGGAGGGTTGAAGATGAGGCCGTCTCTGATTGGTGGATAGCCAGGCCGGTGGGCTGCTGGGCGGAGCTTGGACCCGATCCTCCAGGGTTGCCGCAGAGGGTCATGGGAGCAGGCGGGCGTGGGTTGAGGCGCGGTGGCAGGGGGTTGGAGGGGGCGGAATGAGAGGCGGAGGCTGCTTGCAGCGTGGGGGCGGGGCTGCAGGAAGCGGGCCTGTTGTTGGAGGGGCGGGGGCTGGCGGTGCAGGGAGGGTGTGGCCGGGAGGGAGGGCCGCAGGAGGGGAGGAGGCTGGTGGAGGGAGGAGGAGGAGGACGAGGAGGAGGAGGTGCTGGAGGTCACCGGAATCTGAGCTGAAGAAGAGGAGGAGGCAGCCGGGGACGCACCCGAGGAGGTCACCTGAACCTGGAGAGAGGAGAGGGCGGGGCTATGATTACCTCATTGCAAGTCTCCATAAGTCACATTTAATTTGAGTCATAACCTGAGAAACTGGTTAGTCAGTGGTTCCCAACACAAGGCTCAGGGCCCCAAAAATGACCCATAAGATTCAGATTAGATGATAGCGGGACCAGGAAACCAGTGCAACTATGAGCTAGCATCAGTGTCTACCTTCCAGTGAACACGGCTGGACCGAACAGAACCTCTGAACCGGCAGTGTCCAGTCTAACAGTGAACAAAGCAACAGAACCTCTGAACCGGCAGTGTCCAGTCTAACAGTGAACAAAGCAAAAGAACCTCTGAACCGGCAGTGTCCAGTCTAACAGTGAACAAAGCAAAAGAACCTCTGAACCGGCAGTGTCCAGTCTAACAGTGAACACGGCAACAGAACCTCTGAACCGGCAGTGTCCAGTCTAACAGTGAACACAGCAACAGAACCTCTGAACCGGCAGTGTCCAGTCTAACAGTGAACACAGCAACAGAACCTCTGAACTGGCAGTGTCCAGTCTAACAGTGAACACAGCAACAGAACCTCTGAACCAGCAGTGTCCAGTCTAACAGTGAACACAGCAACAGAACCTCTGAACCGGCAGTGTCCAGTCAGTGAACACAGATTAATTTCATAAAATTAGCTAACATTAGCTTTACATCCAAGCTAACTAAAATAACTAATGTTAGCAGTTAGCTACATTAGTTATATCTCAAAACTAGCATTTATGTTAACACTTAGATTAGCACCAGCTCCAAACCAAATGGATCCTCAGTGTTAGCCGAGTTAGCTTTATTGTATTAGCTTCAACACCACAGCTACTTAGCATATTTCCTTCAGGAGCCCGGTTCTGTTAGCATGCTAACAGTAGATTCAGTTAGCAGCGGTTAGCTATTTTAGCAAGCTCTGTATCAGCCCTCGCAGTCACTCATAGATGCTCCGACCCGCGGCAGAGGAGAAAAGACGTTTGATTGGAAGGAGTGCAGGATGACATCATCAACAACTTTTTATCATACCATGAAGAGTACCTGAAAACAATGAAGACATGACTCGACGTGACCCATTAACTCGTCCATGTGTGGACGTTGTCGCTCTTCCTAACAGGTTACTGCCATTCAAGGAAACAAGTGCACATGTGCGAGGTCTTGTAGATCTAGCGCCCTGGTAGCTCACCTGGTTGAGTCCTTACCCGGGTTCAATTCCAGCCTGTGGCCCTTTGCTGCATGTCATCCCCTCTCTCTACCCGCTTTCCTGTCTCTCTACAGCTGTCCTATCAAATAAAGGCATCAAAGCCCAAAAAAAACAAACAAAACAAAAAAATCCAGGGTTACCATGGAGACACAGCCAAGATCTCTAATCCCAAAAACCCAAAATGTATCAAACAAACATGGACATCATTTTTAGTGTTTTGGAGGCACCAAAGAGTCGTTAGCATCATGAGGGGACAACGTAACAAAGTCTGACTAAAGATCTTCAAATGAAACCAGCTGATGGACGACTTGGAGCGTGAAGCAAACACAACAAGTAGCATCAAGAAGAGCATCGAACACGTCTCACCTCTTCGTCCTCTTCGTCAGTACTCTTCCCCGACGGTGTGGTGGAGCTGTTCTTCCCCTCCTCTCCAGAGTTGGCGCTGTCTCCATTGGGAGCTTGTGTTCCCTGTTCGGCCTCCCATTCCTGCAGCACCTCGTCCAGGTTGAACCGCCGCCGGTAGTTCACAAAGAAGTTCTTCACCTGGCCCACCGTCTTGTTACCAATGACGTCAGCGATGGCCTGGAAGTCTTTTCCGTATTTTCTGACGCCTGAAGACGAAGAAGATGATTGCAGACGGATTATCGTAAGTTACAATAAGTAAAATGTTTTTTATGTGTGAAGTCTTTGGTTTTTGGTCTCTACCACCTCCTGATGTTCACCAGCACAAACTTCATTGGTTGCTGGGTTGCAGATCTGTTACCTGGTGACCAGTGAGGATGCTCACCTTGAACAGCCAGGAGCTGCTCGTCTGTGGTCCAGCGGGCGTTCACCTTCTGGTTAGACTGCAGGAACAAAGAGGTGAAGTGAAGAAGATGTAAAGGTCATATGAAAGATGTACAGGTAAAGGACTCATGTTGTTTCCACGTGCTGATTCACAGTTTGATGATTTGAAACTAATCGAGTGCTGTCCAACTGCTAGTCAGCACCGCACAGGTGGAGCCGTGGTGGGTGGCTTCCTCCAGGCGGGGAGGGAGTTGCTACACCAAGCGAAGGACTAGTGACCAGTCGGTCTATGTTCCAACACTCACTAAACTAAACTAACTGCTTCTGCTGATTTCATCCTGTAGGTGGCGCACTGAGGTAACTACATCTACCGGCACGTGTGTGATGAACATACAGCTGTTGAGAGTTCATTTGTTTTTGGGTGTAGCTGATGTTTAATTTGAGATGTGGTGCTTCGTACCTCGGGCAGCCTGAACTCTTCGATCCCAGAGTCCAGCATGTGTTTCAGTCCGCTGTTCATCTGTTTGGCATTCTGCAACCTGAACGGCGAGACAGAAACACTTGAGTCGACAAAGACCGGAAACGTGAACAGGTACAGACTGCTGCTGAACGGCCCGGTTCAAAGTACCTGTCTCTTCAGGGACACCAGCTCCATGTCCAGCTGACGGAGGAGGGTGTTGGCGGCAGAGGCGCTGCAGGACACGGCCACCACGTCCTCCTGGGTCAGGTACATGCCTTTGGGGGGCCGACAGCGAGAGCGCTGGTGGTGTCGGTGCTGCAGGGTCTGGTGCTCCCGCCGACCCAAAGCCACCTTAGAGCCCGGCACCACCGGCTCCACCTGGTTCTGCAGGGAAGGAGACAGGGCGAGCTGTTTACTGAGGGATTCAAACACACGCCACTGAACTCATGTAACACTCGTCTGACGGGACGCCATTGGGCACGGTACCATGTCCAGGATTCAGACATGTAGGTGCCGTTTACCATCCAAAGCCTGCTCAGACGTGATTGGTCAATACATTGGTATAGGTTTATAGAGATGGTTGTCACGGCAACAGCAGCTCCGGTGTGTTCACGTACCTCTTTCTTGGTTTCCTTGTTCGGATCGTAGTCACTGTCATTGGCTTCGATGGGATTGGCTTCCTCCATCTCCTCATCGCTACGGCAACACACACACAACACACACACACACACACACACACACACACACACACACACACACCATGTGATACCAAAGAAGAAGAGCAACTCTGTCAGGTGTCAGTCTCACCTGTCGTCGGTCTCACCTGTCGTCGGTCTCACCTGTCGTCGGTCTCACCTGTCGTCGGTCTCAGCTGTCGTCGGTCTCACCTGTCGTCGGTCTCACCTGTCGTCGGTCTCACCTGTCGTCGGTCTCAGCTGTCGTCGGTCTCACCTGTCGTCGGTCTCAGCTGTCGTCGGTCTCAGCTGTCGTCGGTCTCACCTGTCGTCGGTCTCACCTGTCGTCAGTCTCACCTGTCGTCGGTCTCAGCTGCCGTCGGTCTCACCTGTCGTCAGTCTCACCTGTCGTCCTGGTTGCTCCTGTTGGCCAGTTTTCGAGCCTGTCGGTCCATCAGACTCGTTCTGGAGCGAGTCTTCTTCCACGAGTAGTAATATTTCACCAGGCTGGAGATGGATTTATCCGGCAACTGAACGAGAGACACAGAAAAACTCAACGTTTACCCAGCATGCTTTCTGATGGGATGTTCTAGCTGCTGTTGTTGTCGGAGTCGTGTTGCTGTTGTCGTTGCCGTAGTTTACCATCTGCTGGATGCGGTGGAAGCTCTTGCCGTGGAAGCTGAAGGCCTGCTCAAACAGAACTTTGTCCTCCACTGTCCACTCGTCTGGAAACGGGGTGAAGTTCGGCAGGTCGGCCAGAGACTTCTCAATGTTGTGTTTGTGCCAGAAGAGCATGCCGAGCGCCTGCACACACACACACACACACACACACACACACACACAGTGTTAATTCCAGACTGTATATTCGTGTGGACAGGTGAGACAGGCTGTGTGTGTGTGTGTGTGTGTGTGTGTGCGCGTCCTCACCTGCTCCACGTTGTATCCGTGTTTCTCCTTGGCGATGGCGATGTACTCGTCCACTGGAAGGAAACAGACTGACGTGAGGACGTGACGGAGGCGGCGCACAGAGGACAGGAAGTGGAACAGGAAGTGGACTTACGTTTGGAGTCGACGATGGT
>CM024789.1:494788-526988 GCA_014281875.1 Nibea albiflora
TATTCCTTTATGTTGGACAAACATGCTGCTGACCTTTACCTTGCACATTTCGAACCGTAGGATCGGCAACGTGGGGACAGCGGTCCAAACAACATATGTATGTTTATGTGACCCACGAGCAGCAAAGTTCAGTTTGAAGTTGCTGCTGTAGAAAGTCACGATGAAACATGAATGTAGTCAAACGACCTGCAGGCTTCGTTATCTGCGACTCGGTGCCGTTATCGCTCCGTGTGTGCAGGAGGGCGGCGCGCTCCTCACCGCCATGGTGAGCTTTGTTCTGGCTCGGTTTCTGCTTCATTTGACTTTGGCACTCGGCAGCACATGCTGTGCCGAGTAAACAAAGCACCATGTTGAACTGTAAGCAGCCTTCAGATGGTTTGAATGGATCCAAACCTAATTTAATTTACAGCATCTCCACCAAATGAGAAGAAACAACTACTGTGAAGTCAAACTGAGCCAGATGACGGGCGATTGGATCGGGCCAGTTAAGACCCAGCAGTCAGACCGAGATGGTTAAAGAACAAGAACTCAGTCAGAAGTCCAAGTCCGGGTCAGATTGTAAGTCTGGACCTAAATAGAGCAAATGTGAAGAGCTGCTGGAGCAGTGTTTAAACAGTTTCTTCTTTTACAAGAAATAAACCCGAGTCGGCTCCAGAACCGAACTAAACGTCCTCATCTGGATATAACGGGTTCATCTTTTTTCATTATTATTCTGACTCCAACGTCTTGCTGAGAGCCTCCATGCCGTTACCGTTTCCGACACCATTACGTCCGGGGACTACATTTATGGTTCCCACGTTACACGCTGCTTTTAGTATATGACAATATAATTCTACAGACCCAGAATAAGCATAAGTGGGTATTTATATTTAGCATCTGTTTGTGGGTCCAGGCCTCTAGTCCTAATAGTACGTCATGATTATTTCATCCACACCTCTGGTCTTCAGTGATCCGCTCCCATGATGTCTGGGTGAGCAGTCCAAAGCTGTTGGTTGTGAGTTTTGCTTCGGTTCTGATGACCCGGCAGATCACACTTCCTTTCTGTGCTGCAGGGATGCCAGTTTGGTTTTTCGTGAAGATCGCCCCAATCAGGAACGAGCAGGACAAAGTCGTCCTGTTTCTCTGCACCTTCAGCGACATCACGGCCTTCAAGCAGCCGATTGAGGACGACTCTTCGAAAGGTGGGCATGCCTCCGGACCCTGCAGCGACCCGCTGTATGATTACTGAGGGTTCATCGTGTCTTGTGTTGGCAGGTTGGGGTAAATTTGCTCGTCTGACTCGTGCGTTGACCAGCAGTCGAGGAGTTCTTCAGCAGCTCGCTCCAGCAGTCCACAAAGGAGAGAACGTCCACAAACACTCACGGCTGGCAGAGGTAAGAGCAAATGTACGAGAAGCTTCACCTGAGTTAGGTGAGTCTGTGTTTGATGTACTGCTGTCTGCAGGGCCTGAAGATCGTGTGTGTGTGTGTGTGTGTGTGTGTTTACATGACAAAGTAAAGGTGGTCTGAGTGAGGGGATCACCTGTGACGCAGGGTGGAGCTTCACTAACAAACAAGTGTCCTTTGGTTCTGTCATCAAGCTTCATTAATATTAATGAGTGTCAGCTGAGACGAGCTCGGAGAACAGATCTGTGACTTGAGTGAATCTGTTTTTCTGACAGGTCCGTCTCACCGCTGAGAAACCAAACCATGTTTCACTTTCACTCCTGCTGCAGTGAAATGCTGCAGAGCGCCGATGTGGACAAAGAGTCCTGTGAAGGAGGGAAGGACGTAAAGGAAGGATGGAAGTAAAGGAAAGAGTCCTTTACTTCCATCCTTCCTTTACACACTCAGGACGTCCTGCAGTAGAAACCTTGTTTCATGTGTTCATGGAGAACTTAAAGGAATCTGACCCGGTTCTTTACGTCCATCGTTTGCTGTCGTGTCCGTCCGCGGGTGGAGGTCCAGTCCATCCTGCCATCTTCTCTGCTTCCATGAGACCTCTGGACTCTCTCAGATGGAGGAAGGCCTCGCCTGTTTCCCATGGTGCCTCGGTGCTTTCCATTAGTTTCAGACTCCATCCTGTATTATGAATGGAGTGACACCACCCAGCACTGACGTACCTCCACAAAGAGAGAGAGTACTGGTGTTTCTTCCTGCTGTGAGGTGAGACGTACTTTAAATTGATCTGAATCAAAGCCAACAGCATCAACGTCCTCCGTCTTCCTGTTACGAAGCAGAGCAGATGGGCTGATGGATGGACGTCTTCCTGTTGTTTACTGATGGCTTTCAGACCTGTTATTAAAGATGGAAGCTGGCTCTGTTTCAAAACATCTTTGACTGACTCAAGGCTCAGAAAATCTGGAACATTAAGACGAGGATCAGCTGGAGATCAGCTGTTTCATAAAAGCCAGAGACGAAGCCCTTCTTTGACGGAAAAGAAGAGACCGGTCCAAATGAGCTTCCTCCGCCGACAGGGTGAGGAGCTCGGACATGGAAAGGAGCCAGCCGAGGTGGTCCCACATCTGACCATGGCTTTTGATTGGCTCGGTGGAGCACAGCGGCCAGGAAGAAGTTGATTTGTGCCGAAACAGACCACAGACCAGTTCTCCACGGCCGGATCCAGCCTTAGCCTCTGCCACCTTTGAGCCGTCACGGATCACATCGACATGTTTGCTAGCTGCTGATCTCCAAACTGACTGAAGAGCTTGAACAACGTCTGATAACTGGACTCAAACATCAGCGCCAGGCGTCATGTTGACGAGAAGTTCTTGAGCTGTAATTAGCTGTGACTCATCCTTCCATTAACTGCAGAGAGATAGTTACTGTTGGTGCTAATGAATGAATCCGTGTACGGCATGTGTGGTCGTCCTGAACACTAAACCCACGGCTGCTTCATGTTCTGTTTCTTCTCGTGGTCCAGGTTCTCCAGCTGGGCTCAGACATCTTGCCTCAGTACAAACAGGAAACTCCGAAGACGCCGCCGCACATCATCCTGCACTACTGCCTCTTCAAGACCACGTGGGACTGGGTCATCCTCATCCTGACGTTCTACACCGCCATCATGGTGCCCTACAACGTCTCCTTCAAGACCAAGCAGAACAACGTGACCTGGCTGGTGGTGGACAGCATCGTGGACGTCATCTTCCTCGTCGACATCGTCCTCAACTTCCACACCACCTTCGTCGGCCCGGCGGGGGAGGTCATCTCCGACCCAAAGCTCATCCGCATGAACTACGTCAAGACATGGTTTGTCATCGACCTGCTGTCCTGCCTGCCGTATGATGTCATCAACGCCTTTGAGAACGTGGACGAGGTGAGCGGGCCGCCACTGTGGCCTTCACTGCATTCTACTCTATGTATGTACATAGGCTGCGTGTGTGTGTGTGTGTGTGTGAGCAGTCCGCTCAGCTCAGGCGTGAAATGAAGGAGGACACGGCGTGGCTGCAGGGCGCCGTGAGTGTCATCAGCATGATGGAGTGGACTGTTTCACATTTATACGACCACTTCACGCCATGTAATGACTTCCTGTAGACGCAGAGAGAAAGGTCACGACTGAGCGAGCGCCGCTCCACTGCTGACGAGTCAAATATGTAAAACCTCCATCAGAGCAGCAGAGAGGCTGTCCGAGTCCAAAACAGACAGAGAAGACGGACGGACAGTAATCCAGTTCATCCCGAGCCGCTGAGAGACGAGCTCAGACACCGTCCAGAACCAGAACTGAGACTCAGGTCTCAGGACACCATCGTCTCCCTGAAAGAGGCTCTGCTCTGAACTTCTGTCTCATCACAAACACTGTGTACAACAAAGACTGACTGAAGACTAACTGAAGACTGACTGAAGACTGACTGAAGACTGACTGAAGACTGACTAAAGACAGACTGAAGACTGACTGAAGACTGACTGAAGACCGACTGAAGACTGACTGAAGACTGACTGAAGACAGACTGAAGACTGACTGAAGACTGACTGAAGACTGACTAAAGACAGACTGAAGACTGACTAAAGACAGACTGAAGACTGACTGAAGACCGACTGAAGACTGACTAAAGACTGACTGAAGACTGACTGAAGACAGACTAAAGACTGACTGAAGACAGACTAAAGACTGACTGAAGACAGACTAAAGACTGACTGAAGACAGACTAAAGTGACAGTCATGATCAGTTTGTTGGGATGAAACTACAATAAATGATGTTAATGAACGCGATGAAGCCGTGATCACAGCAAAACAAAGATGAATGAATCCTGACGTGTTTCATGTAACGTGTTCCATACGTGTTGTTCCATACGTGTTCCATACGTGTTCCATACGTGTTGTTCCATACGTGTTCCATACGTGTTCCATACGTGTTGTTCCATACGTGTTGTTCCATACGTGTTGTTCCATACGTGTTCCATACGTGTTCCATACGTGTTGTTCCATACGTGTTCCATACATGTTCCATACGTGTTGTTCCATACGTGTTCCATACTGTTCCATACGTGTTCCATACTGTTCCATACGTGTTTCCATACGTGTGTTCCATACGGTGTTGTTCCATACGTGTTGTTCCATACGTGTTGTTCCATACGTGTTGTTCCATACGTGTTGTTCCATACGTGTTCCATACGTGTTGTTCCATACGTGTTGTTCCATACGTGTTCCATACATGTTCCATACGTGTTGTTCCATACGTGTTCCATACGTGTTGTTCCATACGTGTTCCATACGTGTTCCATACGTGTTGTTCCATACGTGTTGTTCCATACGTGTTGTTCCATACGTGTTGTTCCATACGTGTTCCATACATGTTCCATACGTGTTGTTCCATACGTGTTCCATACGTGTTGTTCCATACGTGTTCCATACGTGTTCCATACGTGTTGTTCCATACGTGTTGTTCCATACGTGTTCCATACGTGTTGTTCCATACGTGTTGTTCCATACGTGTTCCATACATGTTCCATACGTGTTGTTCCATACGTGTTCCATACGTGTTGTTCCATACGTGTTCCATACGTGTTCCATACGTGTTCCATACGTGTTGTTCCATACGTGTTCCATACGTGTTGTTCCATACGTGTTCCATACATGTTCCATACGTGTTGTTCCATACGTGTTCCATACGTGTTGTTCCATACGTGTTGTTCCATACATGTTCCATACGTGTTGTTCCATACGTGTTCCATATGTGTTGTTCCATACGTGTTCCATATGTGTTGTTCCATACGTGTTCCATACGTGTTGTTCCATACGTGTTGTTCCATACGTGTTCCATACATGTTCCATACGTGTTGTTCCATACGTGTTCCATACGTGTTGTTCCATACGTGTTCCATACGTGTTCCATACGTGTTCCATACGTGTTGTTCCATACGTGTTCCATACGTGTTGTTCCATACGTGTTCCATACGTGTTCCATACGTGTTCCATACGTGTTGTTCCATACGTGTTCCATACGTGTTGTTCCATACGTGTTCCATACGTGTTGTTCCATACGTGTTCCATACATGTTCCATACGTGTTGTTCCATACGTGTTCCATATGTGTTGTTCCATACGTGTTGTTCCATACGTGTTGTTCCATACGTGTTCCATACGTGTTGTTCCATACGTGTTGTTCCATACGTGTTCCATACGTGTTGTTCCATACGTGTTGTTCCATACATGTTCCATACGTGTTGTTCCATACGTGTTCCATATGTGTTGTTCCATACGTGTTGTTCCATACGTGTTGTTCCATACGTGTTCCATACGTGTTTCACACACACTTTATCCGTCCAGACTTTAAAAGCTCTGATGGGTGCAGGTGAGGATTGAAGAGCAAATGAACTAAAAGCTTCCAGACGGGCCCGCTGCAGAGCCCGCTCACAGTGTGCACTTACCCAGCTCCGGTTCTGGCACGACACTGGCTCCGCTCCTCGTCTGCATTAGTTGGCGGTGCGCGACTTAGAACCTTCCTGTAACGTCGCCTCATCCTGTGTTCGTCTTCCTCTGCAGGGCATCAGCAGTCTCTTCAGCTCTCTCAAAGTGGTCCGTCTGCTGCGCTTGGGTCGGGTCGCCCGGAAGCTGGACCACTACATCGAGTACGGCGCCGCCGTGCTGGTTTTACTGGTGTGCGTGTTCGGCCTGGCGGCCCATTGGCTGGCCTGCATCTGGTACAGCATCGGAGACTACGAGGTGATCGATGAGGACACCAACAGCGTGAGGATGGACAGCTGGCTGTTCCTGCTGGGAGAGACGGTCGGGACGCCGTACCGGTTCAACGCCACGGGCTCGGGCCGCTGGGAGGGCGGGCCCAGCAAAGACTCGGTGTACATCACGTCACTGTACTTCACCATGACCAGTCTGACCAGCATCGGCTTCGGGAACATCGCACCAAACACGGACGGAGAGAAGATCTTCGCCGTGGCCATGATGATGATCGGGTGTAAGTAAAACATGAATACCTCGGCTGTCAGGTCAGATTTATAACAGTGTTATGTTTGGTAAGTAACTGGTTATTGACACTTTCTAAGCCCCACCCCCTTTTCTCTGTCCTCCAATCACAGTTGAGCAAGCCTCAATCAGATCAGAGTCAACTGAAAGAAGTCGTCGTCTTTGTGGTTTTTCAGCTGGTTTTTGGTCTCTGGTTTGACCCGTACTGTCGGCCTCTCTGGTCCACGTGTTGGGCTGGAGGCACCGCAGGGTCAGGCGGACCGCAGGTGACTGTCATCATCAGTTTGAACCCAGTGAAGCTCGTCAGCGTTTCACAGACTTAGCGATGCATGTGTGCTGCGATGCAGGCAGACAGACGCACGGCCTCTCCTTAGCGATGTGATGAAGCGTGACACTCTGTCTGCTGTGGTGGACTTCCTCCCTGAAATATTAACCGCACTGTCAGATCGGCTGGTCCTCCCTCCAGTCTGCTGCTCAGCACGACGCCTGATTCAGCCTGAGAGCTGGAGGCGATCTCGCAGACAGTAACGTGTTTGATTTCAGTTCAATTCAAACTGCAACAAATGAACTTAGCATGTTTCTGTGGTCTGTAGCACTGCAGCAGCTACAGACATGAACTGTGGTGCTACGTCCAGACAGTCTGTGACAGTCACAGAGACTACAGACAGATTTTAGACAGTCTGTGACAGTCACAGAGACTACGTCCAGGTTTTAGACAGTCTGTGACAGTCACAGAGACTACGTCCAGGTTTTAGACAGTCTGTGACAGTCACAGAGACTACGTCCAGGTTTTAGACAGTCTGTGACAGTCACAGAGACTACGTCCAGGTTTTAGACAGTCTGTGGGGACGTCACAGAGACATTAAATGTAGAGCAGTCTTTTGGTCTGTGGCGGTTTTCCAGGTGCAGACTTCCCCTCGGCGAGCTGCAGGATGAAGAGCTGTGATGTTGACAGTCTGTCTCCTCGGTCGGAAGCTGCCGTCGCTTGGTGTCACGTCAGAGCTCACCTCCATCCACGTCTCTTTAAATCCTCCACCACGGCCTCACCTGCGAATGAAACCAGTGAAAGCAATCTTCTAACACACTTACCGCTGAGAGTCAGCCCTGCAGTGCGGCGATCCATCTGACAGTTTGTCCCTGTGGGGTTCCTGTAGCGCCTTGTCACACTGTACTGCGGGTGCAGTGCAGTCTGGGTAAATAGAAAGAACCGGTCCATTTTCCTTCCAGAACATCGTCCGGCTCTGCTGTCAGAGGGACCGGACCAAACCTCCGTGATCGATCGGTCATTAGAAATGTTTCTGTGGGGCCGTAAATCAAAGATGAAACGTTTGATCTGCTGCACACACACACACATTATATAGATCATATATGTGAGTCACATGTCAGGAAGAAAATCACATGGACAGAAAAACTAGAAATCATTTCAAAGTAGGCTTTCAAAATTCTGGGAATTTTCAAAGTTGGAAACTTTCCATGGGATTTAACAAAACTGAAGGTTGACTGCTAACAGGGTAAGAGACCACGCCCCCTACCTGCACAGGTGATTTCTGTACCTGGACCACACTTTAGTGGACTGCATAATATTGTTCAATGAAATGATTCAAACTTGATGAAGTTCTACTTGAAATGTTTTCATGTTTTATTTGGCATGTTTGGATGTGATACAGTTTGTTTAAATCACCATTCATTTCCATGAAGTTTCCAATTTGGAAAATTCCCCAAATTCCCAATCTTAACTTCTCATGGAAAGTTTCCACCCCTTTTCAAATGAAGGCTCGGGTGTTAAAAGTCCTCAAGAACTTTTAGTTTTTCTGTCACACAATGAAGAAACTCGTCTGTTCCTCATCGAACAAAACGATGAGGAAAAATTTAACGAGTTTATGGATCTGAACCAATCAGTTCACCATCAGGTGACGTCGGCTCAGGCTCGGTGTGTTCCTGATGCTCACTCATGATCTGTGCTAGTTAGCGGTGTGAACGTTGAGCCGTAGACAGCCGAGGACCGCTCACCTTCCATAAAGGATCCGACCCTTCAGATGTTTGTGAAGAATGCCGCTCTGAGCTCCAGCGAGATAAAAATAACACAAACAAACAAACACAGCTTGTGTTCAGCTTCTCTGCGGTGAACCTCCGGACCTGGCTCTGGTTCTGGTTCTGTTTCAGCATTAGCTCTGTGTACAGCAACCTTCACGAGGTCGCGGCGGGTCCTGCGCAGCGACTGTGACAGGCGTTCAGAACAGGCGACAGCAGGTTTCTGCTGCCGGTGGACGAGGTCGACATTGATCCGGTGAGCCCGGGTCCACACTGCTGACAGGCTGAGTGAGAGCAGCTGACTCAGCAGTTTGCATTGATAAGCTGAGACACTCAAAGTTAATCAGTCAATAGACATCTGACCAATCATGCGCTCTCAGACTGTTTAACCCTTTGAGCTCTTTAATACTACATGACGACGAACTGTGGGATTGTTCTGTTTACATCCACAGTGTGTGAATCTAAGTTTACTGTCTCTGTGTGTGCGATCCAAACGAGAGAGAGAGTTACAGCACAGAACATAAAACGCTGTGTCATCTGCGTAGAAACAGACACTGATGTTATTTATGCACAGAGACGTATAAAGATTCACTGCTGGTTTGTTGGTCTCCACATTTAACACACATGTAACATCATGTGAACCTCAGACAAACAAACGTCCCCGTTTTGGGTTTATCATCTTTTTGTGGATTTTAGAAAGAGCAGCTGCCTCTGAGCTTAAATATATCATCAACATGAGTTTTGGTCGCTGACCTTCACGTCCTGAAAAGACTTCCTGAGTATTTAATATTTAATTTATAAATATCTAAAAATCTCTAAATATTGTCTTTCCTGTCAACAGCTCTGCTGTACGCCACCATCTTCGGTAACGTCACCACCATCTTCCAGCAGATGTACGCCAACACCAACCGCTACCACGAGATGCTCAACAGCGTACGAGACTTCCTGAAACTCTACCAGGTCCCCAAAGGCCTGAGCGAGCGGGTGATGGACTACATCGTGTCCACCTGGTCCATGTCCAGAGGCATCGACACCGACAAGGTAACGCACAGACCTACGGAGCCTTTAACTGGTTGTAACAGCAAAGAGACAAACTGTTTGTGTCCACAGGTGCTCCAGATTTGTCCAAAGGACATGCGAGCGGACATCTGCGTCCACCTCAACAGGAAGGTCTTTAAGGAACACCCGGCGTTTCGTCTGGCGAGCGACGGCTGCCTGCGAGCGCATCGCCATGGAGTTCCAGACACGTCCACCAGCGCGCCGGGCGACCTCATCTACCACGCCGGAGAGAGCGTGGACAGCCTGTGCTTCGTGGTGTCGGGGTCACTCGGAGGTCATCCAGGACGACGAGGGTGGTGGCCATCTTAGGTGAGTTAGCATGCTTACGGCAGATTCAGTTAGCAGCAGCTAATTTAGGCTAAAGCTTTGTGTAAATCACAGAGCTGAAGCTGAGCGGGACATCAGAGCCGGCTCAGTGCAAGTCAGATAGAATAACAATGTTTATGAAAAACAAGATTTAAAGCTGTCTTTAGTTTCCAGAGTACGAGCTGTAACACAAACCTCCTGATAGAGGTTAACCCTCTGCAGCCCGGAGCACCCGTCATCAACATCCAGAACCAGAAGTACACATCATTACATCAGTGATGTTTTCAGCATGAAGGTATCTGTCCAGTTCTGCAGAACCTTCTGGCTCCACCAGCAGGAAAACAAAGTGTCTGTTCTTTAAATAGAGAGTCCACCGGACTCTAGAGGAAACACCTGAGCAAAGAAGAAGAAGAAGAAGAGACTCGCAGACCAGAAACAACACAAGATGATGGCTCAGCTCGCTGTCAGCATAAACTGTCTGTCTCAGAGACTACGTCCAGGTTTTAGACAGTCTGCAGGACGTCACAGAGACTACGTCCAGGTTTTAGACAGTCTGCGGGGACGTCACAGAGACTACGTCCAGGTTTTAGACAGTCTGCGGGACGTCTCAGAGACTACGTCCAGGTTTTAGACAGTCTGCGGGGACGTCACAGAGACTACGTCCAGGTTTTAGACAGTCTGCGGGGACGTCACAGAGACTGCGTCCAGGTTTTAGACAGTCTGCGGGGACGTCACAGAGACTACGTCCAGGTTTTAGACAGTCTGTGAGGACGTCACAGAGACTACGTCCAGGTTTAAGACAGTCTGTGAGGACGTCACAGAGACTACGTCCAGGTTTTAGACAGTCCGTGGGGACGTCACAGAGACTGCGTCCAGGTTTTAGACAGTCTGTGGGACGTCACAGAGACTACGTCCAGGTGTTAGACAGTCTGTGAGGACGTCACAGAGACTACGTCCAGGTGTTAGACAGTCTGAGTTTGTGTCTTTAGGACTGTCTGAGCGTCTTGTTTCTGTCCCTCACAGATCTGCTTTTCCTTCAGCAGTAAGGTTTGTTATCGGCGGCCTGAATCAGCTTCAGTTCCTCTCTGGATAAATATTTAGACTGCAGACTGCAGGCTTCTACTTTCACATCACATTAGGAACTATTTAAAGTGTGCTCACCTCAGCTTCACTTCCTGTTTTCACAGTAAGACTGATGTGCAGCTGCAGTCGGCGTCGCTCTGATGAATGTGTGTTTTCAGCACGGCGCTCTGCTGCTTCGTTAATGTCGGCGTTCATCATTTTCTCTGACGTGTCGTCATTTATCTGTCACGGAGGACGGAGTCTCAAAGACCGTCTGTTCAAACAAAGACAGAGACGAAACACGACTTAATGTCATGAGACAGCGTTTGATCCTGTTTGAAGACACTGAAGACAGCAATTCTATCTGTCACCCACAGACTGTCTAAAACCTGGACGTAGTCTCTGTGACGTCCCCGCAGACTGTCTAAAACTGGATGTAGTCCTCTGTGACGTCCCACAGACTGTCTAAAACCTGGACGTAGTCTCTGTGACGTCCCCACAGACTGTCTAAAACCTGGACGTAGTCTCTGTGACGTCCCCACAGACTGTCTAAAACCTGGACGCAGTCTCTGTGACGTCCCCACCTGACTGTCTAAAACCTGGACGCAGTCTCTGTGACGTCCCCACAGACTGTCTAAAACCTGGACGTAGTCTCTGTGACGTCCTCACAGACTGTCTAAAACCTGGACGTAGTCTCTGTGACGTCCCCACAGACTGTCTAAAACCTGGACGCAGTCTCTGTGACGTCCCTGCAGACTGTCTAAAACCTGGACGTAGTCTCTGTGACGTCCCCACAGACTGTCTAAAACCTGGACGTAGTCTCTGTGACGTCCCCACAGACTGTCTAAAACCTGGACGTAGTCTCTGTGACGTCCCCACAGACTGTCTAAAACCTGGACACAGTCTCTGTGACGTCCCCACAGACTGTCTAAAACCTGGACACAGTCTCTGTGACGTCCCCACAGACTGTCTAAAACCTGGACGTAGGTCTCCGGCAGGTGGAGCTGCCCCCTGCTGGCCTTGAATGGACACAGGTGTAACACATGTTGTGCTTGTGTGCAGGTAAAGGTGACGTGTTTGGTGACGTGTTCTGGAAGGAGATGACGTTGGCTCAGTCCTGCGCTAACGTGCGAGCGTTGACGTACTGCGACCTCCACATCATCAAACGAGACGCGCTGCAGAAAGTTCTGGAGTTTTACTCCGCCTTCGCAAACCACTTTGCCAGAAACCTGCTGCTCACCTACAACCTGAGGAGGAGGGTGAGTCGACCGCCGCCTCTGTGTAATGTGTGTGTTAGTGTGAGTCATGTGACCTCGCTCTGTTGTCGTCTTTACATAAGCTGCTTTGTTCTGGACCCGTCCTCTTCGCAGCAGGTGTACTCTGATGACAGGCTGCTGTGCTCACGCCTCCACACTCAGGTGAACGGAGTCGAACAAACAGAAAACACTGACTTCTTTTTAACCCTCCTCACGTCACATAAACCTGCAGCCACCTGCAGCATCTGAACGATGCACGAAGCCTCCTGAAGGTGCTGCTCGCTGCTCGCATCCAGAAAACACAGTCTGCCGTGTCGGACGGATGACGTCACAGGTCCTGATCCACCTGCATCCACCTGCTTCATGTTAAGCAGGTGGAGGCTTTTATCTGCGGACGTCTGCATTAAACTAAGAACACGTCTGTAACAGTTCATCTGCAGTGAAACTGGATTAATCAGCTCACTCTGAATATGAGACCCTGAACGTGACGCTGTGGAGGTGAGACAGGTCGCTGTGCAGGTGAGACAGGTCGCTGTGGAGGTGAGACAGGTCGCTGTGCAGGTGAGACAGGTCGTTTCTCTCCAACATCGTTATTGCACAGCCAAGCAGAACCGGACACGACGGCTTCACATCGACTTACAGCAGACAGACAGAGAGAGAGAGACAGGCAGAGCGAGAGACAGGCAGGCTGGCAGACAGACAGAGAGAGAGAGACAGACAGAGAGACAGACAGACAGACAGACCGACAGAGAGACAGACAGTGTAAACATTCCGTACACGTCCAAATAAACAGACTTCAGTTAAACCGACCTCGTTAACATTCTGAATATTCATGAAGTTTAGAATTAAAGCCATGTGACTTCATTAAAGCTGACTCGTGTCTATCTACACGTTTTACATGCTGCCATGCTGATTTGAACACACCCTAAATGTCGAGTTGACCAATCGGATCACTCGGTCCGACCTCCCACAGACCCGCTTCAGATCATGGAAGGTCTGTTCGAGTCGTGAACAGCTGAGATGTGAGATGAGCCGTTTCCAGTTTCTGCTGCTTTATTCAAATATTCAGAGAATCATTTTAATATTTGAAAACACTTCCTGTCACGCCGAGGTCACATGACCACGAGGTCTGATGTCTGCTGATGTAATCGCTGCATTGATTGCTGCCGTTTGGATCAATGGGAGGTCTTATTAACTCGACCTTTCAATGCTCAAGGACGCATCGACTCCTGCAGCTGATAAAACATGTAAAGACACAAACTGATCCTGGAGACTGTTTTAATCAACTTAAAGACGTCACAGAGACTGTCCAGGTTTTAGACAGTCACAGAGACTGTGTCCAGGTTTTAGACAGTCACAGAGACTGTGTCCAGGTTTTAGACAGTCACAGAGACTACGTCCAGGTTTTAGACAGTCACAGAGACTGTGTCCAGGTTTTAGACAGTCACAGAGACTACGTCCAGGTTTTAGACAGTCACAGAGACCGTGTCCAGGTTTTAGACAGTCACAGAGACTACGTCCAGGTTTTAGACAGTCACAGAGACTACGTCCAGGTTTTAGACGGTCACAGAGACCGTGTCCAGGTTTTAGACAGTCACAGAGACTGTGTCCAGGTTTTAGACGGTCACAGAGACTGTGTCCAGGTTTTAGACAGTCACAGAGACTACGTCCAGGTTTTAGACAGTCACAGAGACTGTCCAGGTTTTAGACGGTCACAGAGACTGTGTCCAGGTTTTAGACAGTCACATAGACTACGTCCAGGTTTTAGACGGTCACAGAGACTGTGTCCAGGTTTTAGACAGTCACAGAGACTGTGTCCAGGTTTTAGACAGTCACAGAGACTATGTCCAGGTTTTAGACAGTCACAGAGACTACGTCCAGGTTTTAGACGGTCACAGAGACTGTGTCCAGGTTTTAGACAGTCACAGAGACTGTGTCCAGGTTTTAGACAGTCACAGAGACTACGTCCAGGTTTTAGACGGTCACAGAGACTGTGTCCAGGTTTTAGACAGTCACAGAGACTGTGTCCAGGTTTTAGACAGTCACAGAGACTACGTCCAGGTTTTAGACGGTCACAGAGACTGTGTCCAGGTTTTAGACGGTCACAGAGACTGTGTCCAGGTTTTAGACGGTCACAGAGACTACGTCCAGGTTTTAGACGGTCACAGAGACTGTGTGTGTATCAGAGCAAACAGCAGCTGTTCAACATTAGCAGTTCTCTCACGTTCTCGGTGATTGAACCGTCCGGCCGTCGCCACTGCTTCGCCCACGCGATCCAATTTCAGCAGGTCAGGAGCTCAGTGATTGGCTCATCGATTCACAGGTCAGCTGTAACATGACCTTCACTTCCTGTTTCACCTGCGACAGAAGCAGCCTGGGATGAGGTCGTTGACACACCTGGTGCAGCTTCAGCAGATTAAAGGAGCGTGCCTCGTTGAAAACAGCTGCTCTGCACAGCTCAGGTGTTTCTTTAATAATAAATACTCATGTGACTGTTGATCATGACGTTCTCATGGATGGCCCGAAGCCTTCGCTGGTTCTGGTTCAGAACTCTGTCACAACATGGAACATTTCCTTTAGCATGCGTCACTGGCTCTGTTCAGGTTTGTATGGAAGCAAACCGAGCATGAAGCTACGATACATTTACCATATTTTACCATCAGAGAGCTCTTTCCGAGTGGAAGCTGAAGCAGTTCATTTCAAAGCCACCGGACCTCTTTTACCTCTCGGCACCAGCAGTTTGCCGTGTACGAGAGTACAGATCGACGTAAAGACTTGAGTGTCCCGTTGGAGAGGTCTGTCTGACGACGAGTCTCCAAACTCTGGAAGAAGGTCTTTGCTTTGATTTTTGCCAAGAGCAAAGAAGTGTGAAACTGTTCTTAATGCTTCTGTTTTTTTCCACAGATTGTTTTCCGGAAGATCAGTGACGTGAAGCGTGAGGAGGAGGAGATGTTGAAGAGGAAGAACGAGGCTCCATTGAACCTCCCTCCAGATCATCCGGTCCGACGTCTCTTCCAGCGCTTCCGGCAGCAGAGAGAGGCGCGGCTCGCCATCGAGCGGGCCGATCAGGGCGCCGGTGATGTGGAGAAAGGGGTCGCAGGAACCCCTGAGCAGCCCGGAGGTCCGGACGTGCTAGCCTCCACCAGTATAGTCATGATGACTGAGAGCCAGGCCACAGCCACCACCTCCTCAGCGTCCACCGCATCTTCTTCGTGCCGGACCTCCAGCCGAGTCATGCTGCATGCTCCCGCCGCCGCAAACGGAAACCTGATCGGCTGCAAATCTGCAGAGCCGCCCAAAGCTAAAGGCTGGGGACGATTCAAGGAGTCGGTGGTGAAGGCCGAGTCGTGGAGCAGCGTCTCTAAGGCAGAGTCCATGGAGACGCTGCCCGATAGAACTAAGTCCCATGACGAGATGTCCCTCAAGAAAACCGACTCCTGTGACAGCGGCATCACAAAGAGCGACCTCCGTTTGGACAACGTTGGCGGCTCCAGAACGCCACAGGAGCAAAGCCCGGTCCAGTCCGACGAGAAGAGAGTGTTCTGTCCAATACCGGAGCAGAGCATGCAAGCCTCCTTCATCGAGCTGAAACAGGAGTTAAGAGGAGACATCCGATCTCTGAACAGTCGCATGGCAGCACTGGAGGCTCAGCTGGCTGAGATGCTGCAACTTCTCAAATCCAGGAAGTCGTCTGGTTCCTTCTTCGAGATCTCGCGGCCTCCTTCCCCCGACTCCGACAAGGACAGCGTCTCCTAAACTGGACACGGAGTCAGTCCTCAGGAACCGAACTCAACCGGTTCAGCCTTTCGACATCAGAGAGCGCTTCTGACTGACGCTGGTCGATGACACGAGCACTTTGTTACGTTCGTAGCATCGCTCAGCGAGACGTCGCGTTGATGTCAGACATCAGATACTAAAGAAAGAGTCGTGACAGTCATGACGGCACCTTTGGTCCTCAGGAGGCTTCCGCCTTCAGACCTTCATGATATCTGCAATAATAACATTTGGCTTTAACATTGTTGTTGTTTTAAATTGGACTTTGGCACTGTGATGAAGGAAATGTGTTCTAAGGGTTGTTCTGCTGGCTTTGGCCCAGTCTCATGAGGTCTGGTTCACAAAGTCTGTTTAGCTGTTCAGAACCTTTGAGATACCGAAGGGTCCGATCTCATTGGCTGCCAATCAATGACATCGCCGTGTTTGTTTTTGTGTTGAGAACTGACCGCTGCGTGACATCACATCAAAGCTCCACTCTGTGATTGGTCGTCAGTCAAAGGACGTTTAATCACCTGAGGGCTGATGAACTCGTTAAAGCGCGCTGTGGTCCGGACTGTCGGCCATTTTCTGCTGAGAATTTAGACTTTAAAACCGGCAGGCGTCAGAAGGTGAAACACTGTGTACAGACTTCACTGAGAAGTCGTCGTTTGGGGTCAGTAACATTTTTATGTATCGAGAATGAGCGTGAGAGCTGCAGCACAGAGCTGACCGCTTAGTCTGGACTTGTTTGCATGTTTCCATGATTTCAGCTCTGAATGAAGCCAAACGGGTCAACGCATCTAGAACCAAGCAAGAATCTGACTGCTGAAAGATCCCATGCCTGATCTTTAACTTTGTACATAGAGGCTTTAATGCAGGTGTTGTGAAGAGACGGTTCACAGGAAATTAAACTGTTTGTTGTTTCACCAGATCTCGTGAGAAGGCTGCGTTCAAACTGCAGGCAGACGGCCAAACTTCAGAAATTCAACCCAAAACGAACAAACATACGATCCAACAGAAATTTGGCAAAATGCTAAATTAGTTGGGACACATTCAGGCCTGAAGTCTGCCTCCAGATGATTTGCATTTAGACCTGCATTAAAGGAATAGTCCGGGTTGTTTGTAGGTCAGTGTGTTACCAATATTAGAGCAGAGGACCGGCGTGAAGCTAAACAACGTCCAGCTGTAGACGTGCGGGCAGCAACAAAACCTTTAGACCTCAACGCTCTGACCGTAACACACTGACCTCATACCCAAACTTCTGGATCCAGATCAGATCTTTTCATGGCACATGTAGAGAGAACCATTCATACATCTCAAGAGTGGCCAACACCAGTTCTTTGGTTTTACCTTCCCTACGTAAAAACGAAGCTGCACGTTTGTGAATGAAGCCACTGAGCGTGTCTGCGTTCTCGTGGTCTTCCAGGTTGATTGTAAACAGGAATGTTTCTTTCTGGCCCTGAACGCTGCATCGCTCCTCAAACACACTGACCAGCAGTGTCATGAAGACGTTTCATCAAAACCTGCTCGACCTAAAACAAGTCAGCGGCGTTTGGCTCATCAACACCAAACTTGAAGGTGACAAGATGAATGTCAGTCCGTGCCTCTTCTGGCAGAGATGTCATATTTCTCCTCAGACTTTTGCCTTGTTATGATTTCAGTTCAGTCGTGATCATCGGCGCGTCGCCGTCAGTCCTCGGCGATGACGTTTCCTCTCCAGAACCGCAGCGTTTGTTGGTTTGTTCGGCCAGCTGGTGGAACCTCTTCCAGAAGAGCTGTTTAAAACCTTCGTTTGGTCCACGTGGATCGCCAGTTAACTTTAACTCTGACATCTTCATCTGTGCCCTCCATCAAAGTTACCTTGGAAATGTTCTGAGACAAATGATTCCACTCAACACATTCAACAGTTATCCTGATGACCTGTCAAACTAACGAAAGCCGGGTCATGACCAGCAATACGTCCGTCCAAACTGAATGGAGTCTAAGCAGAATGTCAGTCATCACACCTGAGTCACAGGTACAAACACAAGCCAGAACAGAGCAGAAGTGCGTGACAAACCTCAGAGCTGGTTTCACGTTTAGCTTTGCAGATTTCAATCCACCGGGCACGGCTTCGACACATTTCAACTGCGACTCCACCTGTTCAACAACGCAACAAAAGCAGACACGGAAACGGCATAGAGAATTTTCAAAATAAAAGACCCTGTGCAGACTCCAGATCAGAAAAAACAATTTAACCACGTAGCTTATTTACTGGTAGAAGCACAAAAACCTCCATGGAGAACGGACATGGAGAACGGACTACAACGGACTACAACGTCGCTTGAAACGTCAATCGATCTGTGCCCAGTGGAATCAAACTGTTTGTGTGGTTGACGGCTCCTCACCTGGAACACCTCTTCACCTGGAACACCTCCTCACCTGGAACACCTCCTCACCTGGAACACCTCCTCACCTGGAACACCTCTTCACCTGGAACACCTCCTCACCTGGAACACCTCCTCACCACCTCTTCACCTGGAACACCTCTTCACCTGGAACACCTCCTCACCTGGAACACCTCCTCACCTGGAACACCTCTTCACCTGGAACACCTCCTCACCTGGAACACCTCCTCACCACCTCTTCACCTGGAACACCCCTCCTTCAACCTGACCTGGAACACCTCTCACTGGAACACCCTCACCCTCCTGGTCACGCCTGTATGACACAGTCTGTTGTAAGGTCTCTCATAGGTTTCTTGGAGTTTAGGTTTACTTCTCGTGTCAGCTACGGAGTTTGAAAATCAAAGAGACCATGACAAGTGAGGCTTGACAGGCCTTAAATATGAGGATCTGACTGACACCAGAACAAGTGAAATTATCTCAAAATCCAGTTCACTTCAATGTAATCAGCGTTTTCTGGAACGTACTGATCGGACTGTAACATCAGAATGTTCTTTGGCAGAAAAAGTTTCTGCCGCTTAAATTAAAGTATCATCTGCAAACATGATGATCGCCTCTGTCTGCAGCGCCGTGACGTTTGATGCTTTGTTAAAGAAGATAATCTGAGATGGTTTGTCTTGACTTTGGTATCTCGTGTATCGTGTGTAGGCTGTGATTATAATCTAGCGTCATAATATGCAATTATCGCCATGTCTGCTGTTTGTACTGAAGAGGCTGGCCTGCTGTTTGTGTCCCATGAGCACCGCCAGTATCGACACTGATGCACTTTGTCTCTGCATGACGGCGTGTCTCTTTATTTTGAACACAGACTGAACCCGCGCTGACTTTGCCTTGCTTCTTAAACTCATCGGAGGACTTCTGCTGTCGGTCACGTGTACGTAACGGCCGCTGTCTGTGCATGAAGAGCACCTCAAGTTAAAATGGTACGTCTTTATCGGTATCACGTATGCACCGTTTGAGGAAAAGCTTGAGAAGAGTTGTAGTTACCACACACACACACACACACACACACACACACACTCTCTTATTTCTGTTTTTCTCTTATTGTCAGGAATGAAAAATATATCAGCACAAAGACGATTTATTAAAAAAAAATCACATCAATAAACGATTTTATACTTTTTACTTTTTCTGTCTTCATTTATCGTCGACAAACGAGACTTCCACTGTGATGTTTGCTAACGTTTAAATCTACGTGACCACAACGCGCAACAACACGCAAAGAAACACGCAAAGATACGACATGCAAAGAAACACGCAACAACACGCAAAGAAACACGCAAAGAAACGACATGCAAAGAAACACGCAACAACACGCAAAGAAACACGCAAAGATACGACATGCAAAGAAACACGCAACAACACGCAAAGAAACGACATGCAAAGAAACACGCAAAGAAACGACATGCAAAGAAACACGCAACAACACGCAAAGAAACACGCAAAGATACGACATGCAAAGAAACACGCAACAACACGCAAAGAAACGACATGCAAAGAAACACGCAAAGAAACGACATGCAAAGAAACACGCAACAACACGCAAAGAAACATGCAACAACACGCAAAGAAACGCAACAACACGCAAAGAAACACGCAAAGATACAATATGCAAAGAAACACGCAACAACACGCAAAGAAACGCAACAACACGCAAAGAAACACGCAACAACACGCAAAGAAACACACAACAACACGCAAAGAAACACACAACAACACGCAAAGAAACACGCAAAGATACGATATGCAAAGAAACACACAACAACACGCAAAGAAACACACAACAACACGCAAAGAAACACACAACAACACGCAAAGAAACACACAACAACACGCAAAGAAACACGCAAAGATACGATATGCAAAGAAACACACAACACGCAAAGAAACACACAACAACACGCAAAGAAACACGCAAAGATACGATATGCAAAGAAACACACAACAACACGCAAAGAAACACGCAAAGATACGACATGCAAAGAAACGCAACACGCAAAGAAACACGCAACAACATGCAAAGAAACGACACGCATGAGTCGTAATAATTTAAATATAAACAATTTTACAATAATTGAATAAACTTTGTTTATAACAACAATTTGGGTCAAAATCACGTTAAAAGCTCTGATGATCGATGATCATATTTTAATCATGAGCTGTTACTGTAATTATCCAGTTAATTCATCAGTGCTGTTTGCTATGGTTACGTCTAATTTGGTTAAATTGTTTCTGATTTGTCCATCTGCCAGCCAATCAGAGACGAGTATTGGGTGTGGTTGTGGTGATTTTGTGTCTGACTCATGAACAATGTTCAGATTTCATCCTGAACATGAAACAACAAACGTCATTTCTTTGTGTTGTTGTCTTTAAAATCTGTCGCTGGTCTCCCGTCTGGATCTTTTCCAAACCAACAGGGAATCCCTGAACCTCTTTCTGCAGAGCTGGCACCTCCCTCCTCCTCCTCCTCCACCTCCTCCACCTCCACCTCCTCCACCTCCTCCTCATTTGATGTTCTGCATTGCAGTGCCAGCCGTCCTCCCCCTCCTCTCCTCCAGGTTGATCTCTGCAGCAGTGAACAAACAGCAGGGCGATCCTCTCCGCCTGACACTAAGCCTCCTCCTCCTCCTCCTCCTCCTCCTCCTCCCTGTGCTCTCCTGATGCCACAGCGCCCTCTACAGAGCGGTGTTGAAAATTTGTCCTTAGCAACAAAATCAGCACATTTTCAGCCGCAGATCACCAAAACATTTTAACTGAATCATTTCTGTTGTTTCCAGTGTCAGTGAGGCTGACGTAACATTGATAATGTTTAATTATGACGACGTTAGCGTAGAGATAAAAAACAGACCCCATCAGGAGCGCTAAGGTCAACAACCAGCCAACGTTACTCGGAGGCTAACGTTAGCATTGGCTCTTTGGTTCTCAGGTTGATTGACAGTCCTGAGCTCGACGTGTTGTCGCTGTGAGGATCTCCACACGTGTTATGAAGCATCACATTGTTGCAGACGTGGTAATGCTGCGATGACGCCGATGATGTTCAAACCTTCACTTCTCTGAGTAAGTTCCTCACAATGATCTTAAAGCAGCTAAATGAACCTGTTGGCTGTGGCGCCCCCTGTGGACAGAAGCAGAAGTGTTTCTTGTGTTTTGAATGAGTGTCCGATGATTGGACGGAGCTGAGACAAACTGAACGTCCCTGTTAATGATGATAGAGGACGTATGAATATTCAGTGTTAAACATGTGACACACCTCTTTAAGCCGGTCAGCGCTGGGCGTCATGACAGCAGGTGAAGGCTGGCCTCTGATTGGCTGCGTGTCCTGGGATCACCCGTTGGCGTTTGCAGTCAGAAGTGCTGAGTGGACGCTCCTTTTTAAAGCCCCACCCGGCCGGCTCATGGCCCTCCTATTATTTAGCAGATTTTGTTTTTGCGTCCTGGCTGAACTTTCTAGTGCGAGCGGAAAAAAACTGCAGCTGGATCATATATGTGCCTCTGCAGGGACGCCGGGGGCATAACCTAACAAATGTGTGGGGTCAATTGGTAAGCACTGCTTTCTGTTGTGTTGCTTGTGCAGAGGTGTGAGTGGAGGTAGAGTAACTGCCTAAGTTGTGTGCCGAGGCGATGGAGAGCCTGGATAACGTCGAGCGGGACTCCACGTCGTTCTACTTTTTAAACTTTCACAGCGAGAACTCGGACTCTTGATGAATTTAAGGCAAGTGTGTCAGAGAAAGTTGGCATGAACGACTTAGCAGTACTTCTATTCTCTGAGCGTCTGTGAAAATAAACTTCTGACCTGGATCACTAAGTTTTGGGATGAATGGTTCATTTCACGCTGAAGCGGACAGAAGCGTCGGTGACGTTGCTGATGATGATCTGCCGGCTTGTCAGATATTAAGAGTGAGCTCCTCTCGCTAGCTGCTACAGGCCGGGCGGACGAGGACAATGTCAAAGTTACCTGCATCCTCCTCTGACTCTAAGGACGCCGGTGAGCGGTCAGTAACAGAAAACAGCAAAGATGTCTGCTGGGAGGAAGTTCTCGGTTTGTAAAATACTTTAGATTAGAACGAGGACTTTTGAATTGAAAGGCTGCATGAAGGTAACGTACTGAAGCTGATCTGCAAAGAATCGAGGAGGAGCAGAGAAACAAGACGAAACGCGACGAGGCTGAGTGTGAGAGGGTAACGTCGAGGTCAGCAAGACGCCAAAGAAATCTCAGATCCTGAACTTCAACCGCGCCTGAAGAGGATTTAGAAGATGGCGGCTGGAGAAGGAAACTCTTAATTAAAAGTCAAGATGCAGCTGAAACACGGAGGAGCACCCGAGGAGGAGACAAAGCGAAAGCCGGAGTTAATCACATGAGGACAATGAAAAAGGATGAGGGGGGGGTGAGGGCAGGGTCAGCTACACAAACAATGTTCCCCTCGGTACATTTAACATCGAGCCCGCAGGCGACAACAATGGCGTCAGTAAAGGCCCTTCCACGTCTACACGTTGCTAGATTTCTCTTTGGGCTGGTTTCAGTGTGCTCGAACAGCACAAAGTCCAGCAAACAATCGAGCGGGCTTTTCCATCGAGCTCAGCAGGTCACAAAGAACGCACAGCTCGACCGTTTGTCAAGACGCAGAAGAACGTTTGCTCTGAGCCGAGGTCCCGACTGGCGGCCCGGCCCGGCCCGGCCTCAACCGAGAGTGGCCGGCCGCTTACAAGAGAACGTCGACAAAGTTCTGCTGATGCTTTGACAACTTAGAAACCGCAACAATGTGATGCAGAAAATATTTCCAGGGTCTAACTTCTTTGTGTCTTCATCCACGTCTGAGAGCAGAACAGATGTTTGGGACTGTTGTTAACTGGGCTTCGACCCCATCTGGCGGTTCTCCAGTGTCCCTCCATACTTACATATTAGATTGAATTAATTAACCTTCTGCTTGATTTAGAGTTTTTAATTAAACAAACAAACTTTCAAATCTCACCACAAAAAGCATGTGCCATCTTGAAGTTTGGCCTGTTCACTCAGTTTAAAGGGACGTTCTGTTAGTTTTCATTCTTTTCTATTTCAAATCTTTCCAAAACAAACTTCTGAAAATCAGAAATGTTTCCAGATTTTTTAGAACTTTATCAGGTTGCGTTTGTGTTGAAATATAAAATGACGTTAGAGCTTCACTCCACATTTCCGTGTTTGTTTTTTTGAAGGTTTGTGTTTTGAATTTCCTCCACTGGAAAGTTGTTGGTGTGTTGTTATGCTGGACGTGTCCTGACGTGTCTTTGTGGTGTTACATGAGGACATGATGTGTCTCCTGTCTTTGACTGACTGTTGTTGTTCCTGCAGGTTTCCCAAGGGGACGCTACTGAGAAGCTGGCTCACCAAGTCGCGGCCCAGGTTGCTGCTGCTGATCGCAGGGTTGAAGAGGCCTCAGGTGACCCTCATGAGGAGGAAAAGGATGAAGCGCACAAAAGTAGCAAAGGCCACGTAAGCGGTAAATATGGCTTATGTTGCATGGAGGAATGCTGAACCCCACCAGCCACCAAAACACGGGGACGGTTAACGCAGCGGGAACAGGTTACGTCTTCTCACCACATTTTAGTCACAGTGTATTTTAACATAATGATTCCAAACTAGTGAGGACTGAAGACAGACTGGTGCATTATGGGTGATGGAGTTTGTCAGTCCTGACAAAGTTCAGATTAATCTAGAAAGTCGAAAAAAATCTTTGGACGTCGCAAACCCGACAAAAAACCACCGCGGTAAGCTACTGTACTCCCCGTCAGACTGGAAACTGCTGGTTCAGAGAGTAGAAAAGTTAAGAGTTAAACTTTAGAGTTCAAGAAAGATGACGGTCGATTACTTGAAGAGTCTCTAAAACTTCAACCAGCTGGAGGTCGACGGTCGGCTGGTTTTAACGGGGTTTCGTGTTCAGCTTGTGGTTGTTGATGACATCATGAACGTCTGTGAAACTTTCAAACTTTGACGCGGTCCATCAAAAACCCGACATTTGCTCTCTTTCAGAACCTGCAGCCGAATGCCTCAACTTCACCTGAGTCCTTAACGGAGAGGATCTGCTCGTTAGACATGATAGACAAAGAAAAGGAAGATCCGCGTGGTGGATCTTTGCAACGAACTAAAATCCAGGAACCACAAAACAGAGCGAAGCCAGAGGACGAACCACAGAGACCGAGACCTCCAGACTAATCTGGATTACACCTCAAGACCTGGACTACCAGCTTCACCCCCGTTCTTCAAGCACACCTCTGTTTTGGCACTTTAGACTGTGATGACTGTGGCTTGTACCTCATTCCTAAAAGACGGACCCAGCTGTTCCTGTCTTCTTAGTTCAGACTCTTTCAGGTTTTTCAGCTGCTGATTAAACTGACGGGACGCCAACTTCTGCCTCGCGTTCTTCTGTCAACACAAAGAACGTTCACGCCTTGATGATGTTTGTGATGTCAACAATCAGACAACTAAAGAACAAGGTTCATCAATCAAATCAACTTGCAATAGAAATTGTCGCTTCATGTTTGTCCGTCCTAACCGAAGCCACACTGGAGTCTCTGGAGAGGAGTGTGATGATCGGACTTCAACTAACCAACATCCTCTTTGGCTGAGGCGCCTCAGGAGACGAGGGTTCGATGTTTCCACTGATCGTTAGAAAAGCAGCTACGCTAATTTAAACCAATATCTAGTTGAAGGCGTCTTTGAATTGTTGAGGACGGTTTCAGTCACAAATTTATGTTACGATGCGATATATTAACCATTTAGAAAATGTTCGGATAGATCACCATAATTTAGCAGTTTTACCGTTAGCTTTAGAAAGCTAGCTAGCTGAAAGCCGATGGCTCAGAGAACATCAACATCGACCTTTTTCTTACCAACCATTTTAACTTTCTCCAGATTCTCTGAGGCGATCTCGTTGGCGGCGTCTCGTCGGTCGACGTTCAGGCAGATTCAAACTGTTGACAGATGAGTCGACACGGTGACACTTTACATGAAGTTCTCTCCTTTTTATCTGAAGAATCTATTTTTAAAATCGACCTGCTGTAAAAACTATCAAAATAAATGAGCCGCTGACTTCATATAAAGAGTTACTGAATATTTGTACTGATTAACAGGATGGCTGACAGTTCACGACACATTTCAGGTTCTGTTTCTGCTTCTCTTCGCCGCGTTGGCTTGTTGTTTCCACTACAGAAGAAAACTCACCTGCAATCTCAAAAGACGAGCCGTTAAACTGAAGCCGAGGTTTTTTACGCTAACGTTATCTAACGGGTTAATTCATTCATCACATTGTGTATTTTGGTGGTTCGGAGCCGTTAGCTGCTAACGCCGCAGATGTTGTTAAAATGTTTATAACGTTGTTCGGTTCGCGCTAACACTGTCGTCAAAAAAGAAATTCTGTAAATGAATAAAAACAGACACGTAATTCACAAAAATGAATCCTGAACTACATCGTACATTTGCTGCCTCACTCGAGTGACAAGCTAACGTTACAGTGATTAGCATTTACACAAACAGGATTTTTCCATCTGTGGCGTCAAACCCAAAAAACATTTTAACTTGTTCAGCCTCGTTCTCCTTTTATGAACGTGCCTACAGAGGATGACCACGACAGCGCTGTAGCTAACCAAAGCTAGCGCTGTAGCTAACCAAAGCTAGCGTGTAGCTAACCAAAGCTGGCACTGTAGCTAACCAAAGCTAGCGCTGTAGCTAACCAAAGCTAGCGCTGTAGTTAACCAAAGCTAGCACTGTAGCTAACCTAAGCTAGCACTGTAGCTAACCTAAGCTAGCGCTGTAGCTAACCAAAGCTGGCACTGTAGCTAACCTAAGCTAGCACTGTAGCTAACCAAAGCTAGCACTGTAGCTAACCAAAGCTAGCGCTGTAGCTAACCAAAGCTGGCGCTGTAGCTAACCAAAGCTAGCGCTGTAGCTAACCAAAGCTAGTGCTGTAGCTAACCAAAGCTAGCGCCGTAGCTCTCTTAGCAGCTGCGATCACAAGGAATGAGCTGGCACTAATTAGCCAACTAGCTTTACTGTGCTAGCAGATATAAGTATCTGGTAGCACAGTTTAGCCAGTTAGCTGCCATCTACATGGTAGCATAGTTCAATTAAACTGTTAAATTATGATATGACAGATAATTATTATTATCGCTAAATTATTAAAAACATTATTTTACAGAAAGTCAGCGTGCTAACTAGTCAAACCTTCAGGAGTCTTCTCGTTTAGCGAAGCTGCTCTCCGTAATGCGTCGTTTAACGGTCGACTGTACGTTTGAACTGTGACGGCACTTTCCCGCTCGGACAAACGTGGTTTCATCTAACGCGACCTCTGATGATTTTGGGCTTCCTGTGTTCTGTGTTGAGGTGATTCTGACGTTGATGAATAATTAAGTGGCTCGCTGTACAAAGCTTTTTTTTTCTTTTGATGATTTTTCCACAGAAATGTAAAAACTTTATTTTATGAGAACTGCAGTGAAATGTAGAAAAACTTTATGGACGGTTTGATGACGGAAATGTAATTTGAGTTTCGTGGCAGCTTCTTACTTTGAAAATGACACAACAAATAAATTCATTTTGATAAAGAAAAAACTGTTTCTGCTTTTATTTAGTTATTTATTTATGTGTCTGTATGCTAATTAAGGGGCGGTCCTAAATCAGTCTGAACCACGGAGACTACGTCCAGGTTTTAGACAGTCTGTGGGGACGTCACAGAGACTACGTCCAGGTTTTAGACAGTCTGTGGGGACGTCACAGAGACTACGTCCAGGTTTTAGACAGTCTGTGAGGACGTCACAGAGACTACGTCCAGGTTTTAGACAGTCTGTGAGGACGTCACAGAGACTACGTCCAGGTTTTAGACAGTCTGTGGGGACGTCACAGAGACTACGTCCAGGTTTTAGACAGTCTGTGAGGACGTCACAGAGACTACGTCCAGGTTTTAGACAGTCTGTGGGGACGTCACAGAGACTACGTCCAGTTTTAGATGTCACGCTGTCATTGGTCAGTACACTGAGCCTCACGTCTGTTTTCATTGGTTTATTTTTTATTAATTACATAAATTAGTTTCTTCCCTGCTGTTCATATTTACAGTGTGATTTTTAAACTCGTCGTCATGGTTACTACTTGACGCTCAGTCTCTGGTGGATGGTTTTGTATCGCAGCAGCTCGGACTCGGAGATGGACGGAGTGAAGTCTTCCAACGCTGACGAGAAATCCTGAGAGGAGAGGACGACAGGTGAGTCCTCTGAGTCCACACCTGAGAGGAGAGGAGGGAGGAGAAGGTGAGCGGAGACATACGAGTGCTGACCGGCTGAGCCGTCTCTGATGTCACTTCCTGTCTCCTCACCATGGTCGATCAGGGCGAGCTTCCTCTTGATGGCGGCCGTCATGGCATCTGAGCAGAGAGCGTACAGGTCGGCGCCGGTCATGTGACCCGGGCAGCGCTGCAGCACGTCCTGCAAGTCGACTGAAGAGTCCAGACGGAACCTGAAGACCACAGAGTGACATCACATGATGACATCACACAACACGCTGTGTGTGTGTGCGTCCAGCAGGGGGCGTTCTTACTTTCTGAGCACGGCCTGTAGAATCTGCAGCTGAGACGCTCGGTCCTCACTGACACCAACAAAGACGAGTTTATCAAACCTGAGGAGGACACACACTTTACACCACTGTGTGTGTGTGTGAGAGCGTGTGTGTGTCTGTGTGTGTGTAACCTCTGACCTGCCGGGCCTCAGCAGTGATTGGTCGAGCAGGTCCGGACGGTTTGTGGCTCCAATCACGAAAACTCCGACAGACGAGTTCAGAGCGTCGAGCTCAGCGAGCAGCTGAGACACAACCCTGATTTTCACAATAAAACACCATGCAGAATTTCAAAATAAAACACCACAGACTGTCACCTGACCTGGAGTCAGTGCAGATAAACACTCACCTGTCCATCACCCCACCAGAGTCTCCGCTGCGCCCCCTGCTGGGAGCCAGAGAGTCCAGTTCATCAAAGAAGACGACGCAGGGGGCAGCTGAGCGCGCTCTGTGGAACACTGAACACACACACACACACACACACACCACTCTGAATAAATTATGATAATGAGATCTGTGAAGTCTGGTGGTGGCCGACTGAACCCCCCTCGCCTCACCCTCTACAGTCAGTGTTGGCTGAACAAACATGGTGGACTCTCGTTAAAGTCTGATTAAACTAATTAATCAGATCATTACATATTCATTTATTATTATTTATTTAAAGCTTCTGACGTCGTTAACGAACCTTCTCTGATGTTTTCTTCACTCTGACCGACGAACATGTTGATGAGCTCCGGACCTTTAACACTGAAACAAAAACAACACGACAGGTGAGTCTACCTGATGAAGGTGAGTCTACCTGATGAAGGTGAGTCTACCTGCTGAAGGTGAGTCTACCTGCTACCTGATGAAGGTGAGTCTACCTGAGGAAAGTGAGTCTACCTGCTGAAGGTGAGTCTACCTGAGGAAAGTGAGTCTACCTGCTGAAGGTGAGTCTACCTGAGGAAGGTGAGTCTACCTGAGGAAGGTGAGTCTACCTGCTGAAGGTGAGTCTACCTGATGAAGGTGAGTCTACCTGATGAAGGTGAGTCTACCTGAGGAAGGTGAGTCTACCTGCTGAAGGTGAGTCTACCTGCTACCTGCTGAAGGTGAGTCTACCTGCTACCTGCTGAAGGTGAGTCTACCTGCTGAAGGTGAGTCTACCTGCTACCTGCTGAAGGTGAGTCTACCTGCTGAAGGTGAGTCTACCTGAGGAAAGTGAGTCTACCTGAGGAAGGTGAGTCTACCTGAGGAAGGTGAGTCTACCTGCTGAAGGTGAGTCTACCTGAGGAAGGTGAGTCTACCTGCTGAAGGTGAGTCTACCTGCTGAAGGTGAGTCTACCTGCTGAAGGTGAGTCTACCTGAGGAAGGTGAATCTACCTGAGGAAGGTGAGTCTACCTGCTGAAGGTGAGTCTACCTGAGGAAGGTGAGTCTACCTGAGGAAGGTGAGTCTACCTGCTGAAGATGAGTCTACCTGCTGAAGGTGAGTCTACCTGCTGAAGGTGAGTCTACCTGAGGAAGGTGAGTCTACCTGCTGAAGATGAGTCTACCTGCTGAAGGTGAGTCTACCTGATGAAGGTGAGTCTACCTGAGGAAGGTGAGTCTACCTGCTGAAGGTGAGTCTACCTGCTGAAGGTGAGTCTACCGGCTACCTGCTGAAGGTGAGTCTACCTGCTGAAGGTGAGTCTACCTGCTACCTGCTGAAGGTGAGTCTACCTGAGGAAAGTGAGTCTACCTGAGGAAGGTGAGTCTACCTGAGGAAGGTGAGTCTACCTGCTGAAGGTGAGTCTACCTGCTGAAGGTGAGTCTACCTGAGGAAGGTGAGTCTACCTGAGGAAGGTGAGTCTACCTGCTGAAGGTGAGTCTACCTGCTGAAGGTGAGTCTACCTGAGGAAGGTGAGTCTACCTGAGGAAGGTGAGTCTACCTGCTACCTGCTGAAGGTGAGTCTACCTGAGGAAAGTGAGTCTACCTGAGGAAGGTGAGTCTACCTGAGGAAGGTGAGTCTACCTGCTGAAGGTGAGTCTACCTGAGGAAGGTGAGTCTACCTGAGGAAGGTGAGTCTACCTGCTGAAGGTGAGTCTACCTGAGGAAGGTGAGTCTACCTGCTGAAGGTGAGTCTACCTGAGGAAGGTGAGTCTACCTGAGGAAGGTGAGTCTACCTGCTGAAGGTGAGTCTACCTGAGGAAGGTGAGTCTACCTGCTGAAGGTGAGTCTACCTGAGGAAGGTGAGTCTACCTGAGGAAAGTGAGTCTACCTGAGGAAGGTGAGTCTACCTGCTGAAGGTGAGTCTACCTGAGGAAGGTGAGTCTACCTGAGGAAGGTCATGGAGCACTCAGTAGCCACAGCCTTTGCCAGCAGAGTCTTTCCTGTCCCCGGCGGTCCGTACAGCAGGACTCCGGTCCGGTTCAGGTCCAAAGACAGAAGTTCTGGACGCTGCAGAGGAAGCTGGACTGTGTCCAGGATCTCCTTCTTCACCTGCTGAAGACCTCCAACGTCCTCCCAGCGCACATCAGGGATCTGTGGACACAGCAGTTACAGGTTAGAGGACAGAGGACACAGAGGACTTAGGACACAGGAGAGAGGACTTAGGACACAGAGGACTTAGGAGACAGGACAGAGGACTTAAGACACAGAGGACTTAGGAGACAGGACAGAGGACTTAGGACACAGAGGACTTAGGAGACAGGAGAGAAGGACATTATGTGATCACCTGCGGGGCTCCGATGGACGTGGACTGCGCCTCCTGCAGGGCCTGCAGGGCTGAGGTGAAGTCCTGGTTCATGATGGTCGCTCCGCTGGAGCAAAGCTCCGCCTCCTGCCGACCAGCACTGCAGGGACAGGAAGTCACATGATCGCACAGCCTGAGCTCTGATTGGTCACTTCATTAAAATGACTAATTAGTCTCACCAGCTGAGAATCAGCCTCCTGCAGGAGGAGCGACTGGCTTCAACGAGGAGAGCCACAAGATCCCCCAACACAAAACCCTGAGGAAGAGGAGGACGAGGAGCAGGAGGAGGAGGAGGAGGAGAATCAGGAGGAGGAGGAGGAGGAGGAGGAGGAGGAGGAGGAGGAGGAGGAGGAGGAGGAGAATCAGGACGAGGAGCAGGAGGAGGAGAATCAGGACGAGGAGCAGGAGGAGGAGAATCAGGAGCAGGAGCAGGAGGAGGAGAATCAGGAGGAGGAGGAGGAGGAGGAGGAGGAGGAGGAGAATCAGGAGCAGGAGCAGGAGGAGGAGGAGAATCAGGAGGAGGAGGAGGAGGAGGAGGAGAATCAGGAGAATCAGGAGGAGGAGAATCAGGAGGAGGAGAATCAGGAGGAGGAGGAGGAGGAGAATGAGAAATGATTAATGGGTGTACTCACTGTCCTCCACATTAACAAGTTCAGTCTTAGTGTCTTGGTTCTGGTCCTGATCTGTGTCTTGGTTCTGGTCCTGATCTGTGTCTTGGTTCTGGTCCTGGTCTGTGTCTTGGTTCTGGTCCTGTTCTGTGTCTTGGTTCTGGTCCTGGTCTTAGTCCGTCATACCGTGGTAAGTTTGGCGAGCCGGTCCAGGCTGACGTCCTGGCCCAGCTGGAGGTCTCGGCTCAGGCTGGTGAGCACGGAGCGCCGTTGCTCCTCGGTGGGAATCTCTAGCTCCACCTGGTGGACAAACGCCGCCACGACGCCGGCAGACAGATGCCGAGGTCTGCAGACCGTCGCCACGACGACAACACTGAAACGCCAAGATAACCCGGATTCATCCAAGAGTGTTCACAAACTTTCAAGGATTTCAAGGACTGTGAGGACGGTGTTGCTGTGTGAGGCAGTCGGTGACCTGCTGGGGGCGCCGTGGAGCAGCTGGCGGAGCACGGCGGGGACCCTGCCGTCCTCCTCGGTGCCTCCTCGAGGTCGGAGGAGGAGCTGCAGGTTCCTGAGCAGCAGCACGCACGGCCGCGCTGCGTCCGCTCGCTGAAACGCCGCTGTCAGCTTCACCTCCGAGGCTGCAGGAGAGTCAGCGCACAGACTCACACAGTCCACCTGCACACAGGTGAACAGGAAGCGTCACTTCTGACTGGCATTTACAGCGGCCAATAGCGAGTGAGTGTGCAGGTTAAACCTTCCGTCGTACCTTCAGCAGGTGGAGGTTCAGTCTGCGGCTCGCCGCGCTCACCGCCGCCACTTTACCACTTCCTGCAGGGCCGTGAAGGAGGATGGTGCAACCAGACAGAGAGCCGCTGCGATCGGACAAAACGCTGACATCACTGATCACATGACATCATGACAGCAGAGCAGTCAGGTCCCGCGGACAGGTGAGTTACCTGCGCTGCAAGGCGGCGGCAGGACGATCCTGCAGAGGAGCTCG
>CM024789.1:527088-580391 GCA_014281875.1 Nibea albiflora
GTTTCAGGTGGGAGTGTCTGTCAGTCTTTACGGTGCGTCGACTCATTTCAAACCCCGGATGTTTCATCACAGGTCAGATCTATGCAGGACTACAAAACACGATCATCTGTAGGCTACCTGCTCCACTTCACAACCAGTTAACTCATGCCACTCAGAGCAGACCGTACCTGTACATCACCTGCAGACAACACACCACACACAGGTTCCAGCTGTGCTGCTGATGCTCATGTGTTACTCTGTGCAGCACAAACAGCCTGTATGAAGGCAGATTCATCTGGGCGTGCCTCAGTGTGTCCTCACTGCACTGTTACAGGCCAGAGGAGCACTGCTGATGGTCCATCTCACCCACAGACTGTTCACCCCTGCTGCCGTCTGGAGGAAGGATCCACAGCTTCAGGTCTAACACTGCAGGACGTCTAAGACTGCAAGACGTCTAACACAGCCACAGGAAGTCAGACTGATGAATAGCAACATGTAACATGCACGCTGCACCTCGTTTACCTGCTGCTTGATTGTTCTATTCAATATCTACCCATCAGAATCATACTGTATATACATGATGTAGCCATTCTTGTTTTGTTGTTGTGTTCTACATTTTTTACATTCAGCTGACTGACATGCAGACTGGAGCAGCCGGGGATCGAACCGCCGGACGACCCGCTCTGCCTCCTGGGTTCTATGTAGTCCTGCACACCACTGTCTCATTCCACTGTGAGCTGTGCACATGACAATAACCTCTGAACCTCGATGTCTAAAAATACCAGAACAATAACAGCAGCTTGATCTTGTGTCAGACTCACTGATCTGTGTTTCTCTGACTTCTTTAATGTAACGTGGATATTTAACCTGTATTACTGCTTCATGTCATGCTGCATGCAGGCTCGGAGCCTCCTCCCGGGTTATTGTCAGGTGCAGCCGCTGTGACACGGCCCAGCCTCAGTGAGGAGGCCGTATGCTGGGGAGCAGACTGAGGAGGCCCCACCCAGCTTTACACCCCATGTGCTGCTCCATCTCCGGCGGTGTGACACTAAACAGGACAAACCCCATCAGCACGTGTGTGTGTGTGTCCTTATACATGATATATAATACAACACTACCGTCTGCAGCTGGGTGAACACTCTGCAGGTGCATGCTGCTAGCTCAGCAGCTAGCTGCTACAAAGGGCGGTGCTATGTTGCTGCTAGCTTGAAAAAAGAAAACGGGACTGGTCCATCCAGACAAAACGGGAAGGTGTGGTACCGAGCCGCATCCGACCATCCGACCATCCTCGCCCCACGCCTCAGCCACGGCCATTTTGAAGCCGTTGAGTCGCGACTGGCGGGACAAAACGTTTTAAAATGTAACCGACGGTTAATGGCAGAGGATGCCGGGCTCCGGTGGGTGGCTAACGGGTTACAGAGCGACGCCTTTACCTGGAACTGCTCTTAGAGCCGGGCTCCATCCCCTGATACGTCGTGGGTCGTCGTCATTTTGTTTCTTTTCTTTGTTTTAACACGAGAAGTCGTTCAAATGTTTCTAAGTGTGACAGGAAACAGCAGCGGGTTAGTCTCTCCTCAGCAGCGAGCAGCTTCACCGCCTCATCATCGTCTCTCTCTCTGCGGGTCCCGGATCAGCCTGTCTGTCTGTCCGAGCGGCGTCAAAGGGCGGCAACGAGCGCTGCCGCACTTCCGGACAATTTACAAAATAAAACGGTAACGACACAAACGACTACGGTTGATTTATTATTTATTATTAAATGTGAAACTCTGAATCATGACGTGAGGTTTTAATATTTGTTCTATATGGCGACCGTACTTCAAACAAAACTACAACACTCGCTGTACTTCCGGTCAGACAGAGACAGTAAGCCCCGCCTACAAGTGAACAGTTCCATCTGTGATTGGCTCCTGACACATCAATCAAGCCTGTGATTGGAGAATGACATATATGACACGAAACGTACTGTAGCTGTTTATTTTGATATTATTCGGAGTACATGATCTTATGTATAAAACTATATATATATATATATAAAATATAATATATATATATGGTGACAGCGCCATGGGCAGCCAAGGCTCATTGATGCACGCAGTGAACGAAGACTGGCCCGTGTGGTCCGATCTGTCCAACACACGGACCGGTCAGGGCGTCCACCGCTCAAAGACCCAATGTGAGCATCAGAACTGGACCACGGAGCGATGGAAGACGCTGGTCTGATCTGATGGATCAGATTTTCTTTGACATCACGTGGATGGAGTCAGTTACCTGGGGAACACCTGGCACCAGGATGCATTATGGGTAGTTCCATGTTCACAGACTGAGTTCAGTAACAGCTGTGGTCAGCAGCCAGAAGTACCATGATGCAACAACATGGCTTCCTGTCTGGCTCAAAGCTGTGAGAACTCAGTGACGTACATTAGTCTCAAATAGTTTACTCAGTCAAAACTGACTGTGTGAGCTACAAATAAAAGCTGTTTGTTTTTGTTTCAGGTTTTTCCAAAAAAGGACCGAGGCTGGAAAAAGCCCGTCTACAGTCCAAGGACAACTGCTGACTTGCATGGCTTCCACACCAGAATAGAAACAAGATAGAAACAGTCTGAGCTCCAGTATTCAAGTGCAAGTCCTCTGAACTCTGTAAAGACACTTAAAGAAACGGATCAGAACCGAGCTTGAGATGAGTTCAATGTTCAGATATCTGCTGGTATCTGGTCACTCGAGGCTGGCTGCAGAAGTGAGTCAGTCTCCATAAGTCCCCATGTTAGACAGCAGAAATAAACATTTTACAGCCTGGTACAAAAAACAGTTTGGTCTCTGTAGCTAATTCTTCCCCGTTCATGACAACTGTACTGAGGGTGAATTTATATACAACTCACCTGTTCACATTATATTAAGGCTTAAAGTTATGCAGGATTCAGAGCGTGGACGCTTTGATTGACAGGTGGGTGTCGTCACAGGTGGCCAGGCGCCATTCGGCCACCTCAGGTGTGCTGATGAGCCACGTCTTTGCAGATATTTAGATTGAGTTAGAGGTAGGACTACAAACATGGCGGCAGTCAGCGCCACGTATTTCTATTTTCAGCTTCCTGTTGGTGACGTCACTCATGCTGTCATTGGTTCAGACCTCTCAAGTATCCATAAAACAAACAGGGACGTGTTTTAAAAAAAAGAAGACTCAATTTATTCCAATAATACATTTTCATAACAACAGATGAATTTAAAACGCAGGCTTTACTTAACAATAACAAAATCCATCTGAAAACCTCAATGACAGAAGTATAAAAAAAGGACAGAGGAGAAAAAAATCATGACAAGCTTTTAATTTCTTCAGCACGTTGGACTCAGATCTACCTGCAGCGACCGCGATGATGATGATGATGATGATGATGATGCTAAACACTTCCACTGGGTGGCATCAACACTGAAGACGGGCATGTTGCATGTTGGGGGGTCAAACGGGGAGGTAGAGGGACGTTTGTAAGAACAGTCTTTAAAGAGAAGAGCCTCCGGTCTGCTGTTGGAACACGTCGATCGTATCTTCATCCTCCATTTCTAGCTGCAAGACAAAGTTCAAAGGTCAGGTGAGGAGGCGAGAAGACTGATTCAGTACGGGATATTTAATTATTCATCACACCTGCCGTCAGAAACACTCGTCAGTCTGAATTAACTCAACATTTCCAGTAAGTGCATTTTCATGTGAAGCCACTTATGAAGCGCTGACGGTGTCAGTGAGGTTCACCAGTCATCAGGATGGAGTACGTCCACGTGCGCAGTCAAATCATTGTGACACACACAACAATGCATGAACCTTCATCTCCTCACGTCTGTCCTGAGCATGATGGATCTAAAAGCTGAAGACTCTCCTGTCAGGACAATTCACTGTTTCCGTTTCCTCAGTCGTTATAATTCACTAAACACTTCCTGCGTGTCACATTAGGTGCGTTTTCTTGTGAAGGCGGTCATCTTTACTGTGAAGCCACTTAAGAAATGTTGACAGAGTCAGTGAGGTTCAAGTTATCTAAGGTTTGAAACGAGGAGCTGCTTCAGTTTGCATCAATCCAGCTAAATGAGCAGAACCTTCACAACAAATCAAAGGTTACTTCATCGCGTTTTGTCGTCTCAGTACTTAGAATAATCCCATAAAATAATATTTTATTTGTGACTCTGCTGCATCCGCCTGGTCAGTCCAGTTCATTCCAGCTGGTCCCTGGAGTAGAACAAACAACAGGACTGAGACCGTTTGAGGTCGTCTTGGTCCGCCTCCAAACTCAACTCTGGTGCCGTAAAAAAAACAAACGGACCAAGCGCTCGACTTTATGACCGATGTGAACAAATAAATTCATCTGCTGGTTATCTGTGTTAGCGTGAGATTTTATGAAATATGATGTAGAAAATTTAATTAGACCTTCGTCTGTCAGTGCTTCAGCCTGCAGCAGTAAACAGTGACCGCACCTGCTCGCTGCTGGTGGCATCCGCTGAGTCTGAACGGGAGTTTTATTCTGCTTTTGTTGGACGCCTTCCTAAAAATACTTTGGTTCGGTGCACTGTGGTAGCTGAACAGGTGTGTGTGCGGTGAGGCTGTCACGCCATCAGATTTAAACTCAGCCCTCTTTTGAAAAGGAAAAAGTCCCTGACAAACCGCTCCCACAGAGCTGCTACAGGAAGAGCTCAAACAATGAATGCAAACTAAGTGAATCACTAAGTGAATGACATCAGGAGCATCCAGGTGTAAGTTCACCTGCTCTGACTGTAGAGGGAATGTTGTGTTCACGTCTCTCTCTGTGTGACTGTACGACGGTACGGACTACAGTCTGGATCTGTTTTCTTATTTTGATCCAATCAAACGTGAAATTAAAAGATCAGATAATTTCAAACACGTCGTGTTGAAAAGTATCAAAGTATGGATGATCTGTCTGTGTGTGTGTGTGTGTGTGGCCTTACCTGTGAGGGCGTGTCTGTTTCATTGATGGGCTGACCGTCAAATCGAAACCGTATTTGCCTCATCGTCAGGCCCTGTGTGGACAGTCACACATTAGATCTGCAGTGAGACATTACGGGACATCCCAGGTGTGTGTCCCCGTCTACCATCAGCTAACTAATGAATTTATTTATTTGTGTGTGTGTATAAAGGTCTCTGTTTGCACAACCTCTGCTGCATGCTGTGACAGACTAATATAAGTGTAGTCCTCTTTTCCTGTTTGTAGTTCTCCTTTTTACATCTCATTTGCATATGTAAATTATACGCAAATGTTTCATTTTTGCTACAAATGTTTAATTTCTGTACAAAAGTCTAACTTCTCTGCAAATGTTCAATATTTCAGCAGGTTTTAATTGAGATTTGTCTCATGTTAATTTCATCATTATCATCTATCTATTCATCTACTGAAGTGTAATAAGCAACAATAAATCTGATATTAACTGTGCAATAACACACAGTGTACTGGGACAGCCGTGGCTCAGGAGGTAAAGTGGGCTGTCCATAAAGACAGATGGTGGTGGTTCGATCCCCGGCTGCAGTGTCCTTAGGCAGATACTGAAGCCAAACTGCTCGCTGCGAGTCAGCTAAATGACTAAATGTGAAGTTGTAAATGTGTCAGCTGACCTCCAGTTTGGACATCAGGTGTGTGTGTGTGTGTGTGTGTGTGAGCCTCACCTGCCGTTCACAATAAGCTTTCATCAGTTTGCTGAGAGGAGTGTGCCTTTTAATCTTGAACTGCACCACGGAGCCGTCCTGCCCTGCCACCTTCAGGTTGATGTGCTCGTTGTTCTCCGTCTTCACTCCCTCCTGATGCACACACACACAGAAAACTTAAAGCTGCTCTCACACACTGATGCAAAGAAACTGTACACACACACACACACACACACACATCTTCAAACCAGTTCAACACTGATGAAGCAGAGTATGAATGAGCTCCACCGTGTGTGTGTGTGTTGTGTGTGTGTAATCACAGGTAGAGCTGCACCAGGTGAGCAACGTTAGCATTAGCATCAAACATCAGCGGCCTACAGCTAACAGTGATGCCGGCGGCCTGGTCGGGATGGGAAACTACACCCTGCAGGCATCAGCAGTGTTCACGCGCCTTCACGGTGTGCACGCGACGAGCACAATGTAACATCTTCATATGATAGCACTTAGCTTAGCTTATTTTAGCTCAGACAATTCATTTTAGCCCGCTGCTAACTTCTTTCTCTTCTTGCTAACGTTACCCGAACATATAATAAATAAGTACACGTTACATTAGCGTTGTTAATGTTAATAAAATGTGTTAAATAAACCTAATACAGTTTTATTCAAGCCGCCCGGCTTTTAGCCACACTAGCTTATCATGCTAACTCGTTAGCTTCCTAGCCTCGTTAGCATGATAAGCTAACGAGGCTAACGCGTTAGCGCTCTGTAATAACGTGTCCGCTGACGGAGCTGCTCCCGCAGGACGCTTTTCCGTCTGGGGGCATAGTCGCACACGGATGGGGGGTGAACGTGTTGAAGTGCCCCTCTTATTTGCCCCTCCGCTCCTCACCTTGGGTTTTTCGTCTGCCATGGCTGCTGCCGCTGCTGTGTCTGTCTGTCCGCGCCTGTTCGTGCTGCGGCTGCGCGGTCCGGCTCCGGCGCGCCACTTTGCGTCAGTCAGGTCAGAGAGCGCGCACAGCTGCGGCAGATCAGGTGAGCGGTGCGCGCTGTTTATTCAGACAGAGGCGACGTGACATCACAGAAAACTGTCGAATTATTATTATATATTTATTTATTAACCGTAACATTACCGTCATCTGGTCACTGCAGCATGTCTACCTGTGCTGTGTTTCTAACTGTCTCATTCTGTGATTTATTTATTTGTTTATTATCTATCCGCTTCCACAGAGCATGAACTTCCATTCCATGAAAAAAATGAGTCCATAATGTGCAGAAATTATAAATAGATCACTCTCATTCTTTATTATTTTTTCCTCCATGCACAGAAATAACTTTTCAAAAATATGCAGTGACAAGTTTATTTGAAACGATCTACAGACAAATAAATAATTTGATAAGAAATCTGCAGAGAATCTTCCGTAGAGCACAAACATCCCGTCCCCATTTTTTTCAAACACGTTAAACTTCAAATTCATCACAGAGTTTTTACTTCTGATTATTTTCTCGTCACAGTTTGATAACGGACTCTCACACACGCTTCAACTTCCACACCAACACACAAAGTGTCAACACTTTAATAGTTCATGTTGTGCCTGCAGATTTAGATATTTAATACGTGACTCACATGAATCCACCTCGATGCTTCGTCATGTAACATTTCATCAAACGTCTGTCCCAATATGTTCTAACATTGAAGCCTCTCAGAGAGGCTGAGACAGTGTGTGTGTGTGTGTGTGTGTGTTTATTGCAATACTGCAAGTGTCCCGTCATGAGAGGAGCACGCAGAAGGAATACGGCTGTAAATACAGGAAGTGAACACGTGACACTTCCTCCCCAAACCAAAATAAATAATACATTCATGAGAATAAATACTGAGAAACTAAAAAGTGTAACGAGTCTGCGTGTTCGTTAGTGTTCAGTAGTTAACTGTCGGAGCGTTCTGCAACAAATCCACCAATCCTGTGAGACAGACACGCGTGGTGTTCATACGACGTCGCAGTCAGCGTGTTTCTGTCGTGTGTTAAGAAGTCTGGAGTAAATATGAACGTTAAAATCAGAGCAGAAGGTAACAACAGTAGAATAACTTAACGATAACTAACATTAGCAAAGATTTCCTCACGTAACTGTCACTCACGTTCAAACACGCTGCACCACACGGACTACCTCTGTACTTTAGGTCTGATGTACTGCTGCTACAGGACTTTGGCTACTTCAAGAAGTCTGTGTGTTATTCTTTAAATACTGCCGCTTCCTGTCGACCTCTGAGCTGCAACCAAAGACTGACGAACTCGAATCTCGTCCGGCTGTCTGTGATGCGTCCGGCTATAGAGCCCCCCATCTGTCAGCAGGCGGGAAGTCATTCACCTCTCCCACTTCAGTGTGTGACTGCTGTCCCAGCGTGAACGTCAGTTTGTATTTCATCCGAACCTTTTCCTGCAAAAACACACACACACACACACACACACACACACACACACACACAAGGAAGAAGACGTAACTCTGTGTGATCTGACAAACAGAGTTTGTGATTCTGTGCACAAGTATTAATAAATGTATGAAGAGCAGAGAGGCGCTCCGGGCTGAGCTCTAACCTTTAGAGGATTGGCGAGCAGCATGACTTGAGTGATGGCAGCAGGGGGAAGCATTGGGTTAAACGGAGCCAGCTCTGTCCCTGAGGGTGACTGCAGTCTCACTTTCATCATCTGAACGATTGGCAGAAGAGAGATTCACATTCACAGGCACATACTTCAGTTAATGAGTGGAGCACCCTCCAAAGGGAATATCTGAAATGTAAATGCACGCGTGCAGCAGCAGGCTTTCACCTTGGGAACAGCGACCTGCAGGAAAATCTCCCGGACAGGCAGGGGGGCCGTGTTCAGCATGGACACCACGATCACCAGGACATCGGGTCTGCCTGCCGGACAGTCGGTGGCGAAATGCAGCAGAACACGCACCCCGTTTTGTCGTAGGCGGTCACGGGACACACTTGACCTTAAATACAGCACAGAGAGGAGAAAAGGTGATTACTGCAACACGTGTGGAGTCACTGTGCAACCTTTGTACCATAAAACAACAATGCTGTGTGCCGTAAAGCAAGAAGTAACGCTTTACGGCACACAGCACCAACTACTTCACTGATTCTGGTGAAACTGGATCATATTTTAGTTTCCTGATGGACAATTAAATAGACTGCTGCTGCCTGCTGCTGGACTAGTCAGTAATATTATTATATATTAGAAATGTTTACAACCAAAGACAGACTAACTGGTGTCACCACTAGGTGGCAGTGATGTCTAAGGTTCAGTTTGCTTCATCACCTGCATGAACTTCATTTTTAATCTGTCTCATTATTCTCTACAGGCGCTCTAACGAGGCCCAACTTTCCTTTCAGACTGACGCTGTTGAAAGTCGACTGAGTCCTCGACTTCTTGTTGTTGACAGAGATGATATGAATAATTCAACCTTTGAGGACATAAAGGTCTATTTGTCCTGAAGTAGAAGAGTTATAAACAATGTAATCTGGTAAATGAGATTACGTGTCCAGTTTGGTCTTATCAGTGAAAACATGTCGGACCCTGAATCAGCCTCACAGTTCATTCTCATCACAGCTACACATCCTCGTTTGTCTCAGAGATCAGCTGAGATCAGCATGAAGACTCACTTGGCTTGATGGCGTCCAAAGGGACAAAGACGTTAGCCAGAGACGCCTCTTGTCCCCTGCCTGGACTGGGCTGGTTCAGAGGGAGGACGGGGGACAGAGAGCGTAACAGAGGGCTGTCGTCTGCCTGACTGATGCCAGGCGTGAAGAGGAGTGAGGTGGAGGTGGTGGAGGTGACACCGAGACTGGAAGACGGGGCGGAGGGAGCGAGCAGATCCTCGTTCTTGACCAGCAAGTCCATCACAGCAGGTGTACTGTGGGGAAAGGTGTCAGCCCAACCATGTTTACACATCGAAGACAAGACGGAGGATTTCAGAGACAAACAGCCTTTAAAAGACAAAGAGCACAACATACTCTGACAAACATTCACCATCTGCTCAGAGCCACGTTGCTAAGCTACAACGCTCTTTAAGCGGCTGCAGGTTGCTTCGTATCCCGAGTTAATGAAACTTCGGATCACGGATCGGCTGAGGCACTCATACGGTGGAACAGTCACAACAGTCAAGTCACTCCGAGCGCTTCAGCGTTCACACACAGCCACCGAGGCCACCTGGAGGAGCATCACTCACCTTTTAGGACTGCCCAGATCCAGCAAGGCCAGGTCCTGCAGATTGTGACTGAGCGAAGCTGAAGTGGGTGAAGTGGAGGCCTGAGGTGGAGGGACGGGGGTGGCTGAGGGAGCGGGTGAGGCGGCGGCTGTGTGCGTGGTGATCAGCGGGAACGTGGCCGATGATGTGGAGAACACGGGACCGGGGAAGCTCATGGCAGGGTTGACCGGTGTTAGCTGAAAGAGCGACGTGGAGAACGCAGAGGCAAGATAGAGACGTGAAGAGATCCAAATGTTGACTGGAGTCCTGGAAGACAGAAAAACGCTGCTCAATAAAACAACACTTACTGATAGTAACTATTAGAATCTATATTATAATATAATATAATCTAAATACCTGTAAAGACGGCAGATGGTTGCTCAGGCTGTGTTGATTTATTCAGAACAGGAGCAGCTTCGTTAGGCCTGAACATGAACACGTGTGTCAGAAACACGTCATAAACAACACGTGAACCAACACCAGCTCACGACGTGACCTGTCGTACCTAGAGACAGCAGCTCTTCGTCCAGCAGAGACAGCGCCGCAGACGGAGCCGCAGACGGAGCCGCGGGGCCGAGCGACTGAGCGTCCGGGCCAGCGGAGCCACACAGCAGGTCAGCAGGAAGAGACGACGACGGCGGCTGCTGAGGAGGAGAGGCGCTCTGCACGTCCAGATCCACCAGGTCAATCAGAATCTCGGAGTGGTTTGTGCGGCCTGCCAGATGGAGAGACACAAAAAGATGGATTCATTTCATTTGGTGTGTGTGTGCACATCTGTCAAACTGAGTTCAAACAAACTGACACACAAACGGTAGAAAAGTGAGCAGTAAAAACACTGGAGAGCTCAGAGCTGACGTCATTTACAGGAACGATGCTCGAGTGAGTCAGACCATCAACAAGAACCACGGACCTCATCAGATCCGTGACAGAGCTTCAAAACAAGCTGATTTGGTATTCATTGTTTCATAGTCATTTTCATATATTTCTGATTGCAGCGTCTCATAACAGCAAGAGCAACACTTGAATTTATATTATTTGGTTGCAGTGCGACAGGCAGATGTCTGTCCTGTCAGGGTTAGCTGTCTGAAGTCTTTCAAACAAACTGAACCAGAAAAACACTTTGAAAACCTGCAGGACAAATTATCCTGCAAAAAACTCTCCACGGCCGAGCATGAACAATAATTCAGTTCAGAGTCAGATTCAGCCCGAGGATCCAGTTTGGCTTTTTCCTGCTGGGCTGATGAGCGGCTTGGATCAGCAGTGATGTGACGTCTCAGGTCATGGTCGTGAGTTGTTACCCCAAGTGAAGGAGTCCAAGTATCTCAGGGTCAGCTTGTTCAGGAGTGACAGGAAATGGAGCGTGAGATGGCGGATTGATGCCGCGTCAGCAGAGATGCTGATGTTATACCAGACTGCTGTGGTTCAGACGGAGCTGAGCTGAGTTTTGGGTACGGAGTGAAAGAATGAGATCACGGATACAAGTGATCTGCCCGCTGTGTCCCGTCTCTTCTGATACACACAGCACGTCAGAAACTGTTCAAACGTACCTCGTCTGACTGTTTGTTGTGCCTCTGCAGTCTCCCCGTTGATGGTCTCTCCTTCCACAATCTTCTTATAGGAAGTAATGACGTGGGAGAGGTCATCGCTGGCCTGCAGGATGTCTCCTGATAAGAGTGATTAAAAAAGGTTACGATGGAGGGAGGGTAACAAAAACAATCCTGACAGTCAGTCTGCTAAATTTAGGATCTGTGTGAGCAGCAGAACTTTTCCCGGGAGGTCGATCTGCTCCGATAGCGAGCGGGAGCACGTCATCAGCATCAACTGGGCCAGATTACAGGAAACTTTCTCACCCAAGCTGCTGTCGTTGTCCTCGGTCTCAGTCGCCAGCTGAAACACAGTTTGCCTGAGCTTGTCACAATCCGTGTAGAGCTCCTGGGAAAAGGAGAGCCGATGAATACTCACGCTTAAATCTCACTAATAAAAACATAAAAGAGTCAAACACACTTCTCGTGAAGTCATTGCTTCCCCTCATCTCTAATTACACAGTAGCAGTTAATCACATTGCATGGGCGACATTAGCACGCTGGTGTTTGCAGAAAGGTCAGCTACAGCTGAAGAAATGAGTAAAGGTCAGCGTTAGCGCAGAACGAACCCTAATGAGCTCTTTGTCTCCGTCTGTGGAGTCTTCTGGGCTGAAGTGTGCGAGCATCTCGTTAAGGAGCTTGACGCTGTTGTCGACCGCCTCCAGCGTGCTTTTCTGCTTTTTCACCTTCTGTGTTCTGAGCTCGTCCTGGAGGAAACAAACGCCGTTACAAGCTTACAGGTAATTAGCTTCTAATTTCAAAGAGCACGTGTCGACGCAGACGCACCTCCTTCACCATGTTTTTGATGAGCCGGTTGGCCTCTTGCAGATCTTCGGGCTTTTTGCTCTTCAGCAGCTCCGATAATCTCTGCAGAGAGACGAGATGACCGTCACAGTAAACACCAGCTCGTTTCCCACCAGCTCGTTAGCGGGAAATGTTGTAGCAGCTCCCAGAGCCTGAAAAACAAACTTCATCCATAGATCAGCACAGAGCAAACATGCAGCCATGACCTTTGTCTGCTGAAAAAACAGGAGCAGCCTCAGCATCAGAAAATGAAAATTAAATATATAAAAGATCAATCCTGCAAACATTCACGTTAAAGAATGAAAGACAAAATATTTTGCTGCTTTATTAATATTAAATGAAACAAAAAAATCAAAGCAGCACGACGCTTCTTTTTTTTCTTCACACATTGTGTTAAATACAAAGCTGCAGTCAGTCAGGAGATGTTCAGGCTCAGGCCGCCCGTTAGGTCGACTCGAAATGTGCTGTAAAGTCTACCGGCTCTCTGCGACACCTTCAGCAGCTCTTATTGCTCAATGACAGAGAGAGGCTGAGCTCTGTGTCAGAGAGTTTACCGACGTTTACGCCAAGAACTTCAGGGAGGACACGGAAGACAAGAAACTGAAGGACTTATCCGGGAAATACGGAGCGGCACGCAGCGTCTGGGTGAAGATGTTTCACCTGTTTCTGTTTTATTTGCTGATCGTGATATTTTATTTCTTTGTCGCTGCATGAAAGGAGCCTTTAAATAAAATGAAGTTAATCTCATCAAAACTTCCTTCATGAACTTTAACAGACGCTAACAGATGATTCACTCGAGTCCGTTTCTTATTTATCTCATCTGCACATCTGGATTTAATTAAGTGTAGAGAGATAAGTCAGTGTGTGTGTGTGTGTGTGTGTGTGTGTGTGTGTGTGTGTGTGTGTGTGTGTGTTTGCAGTAAATATCTATTTTCATGTTCATATGTGCAGATAAACTGACGCTCCTTTGCTTCCACACGTAGTTAATAATTCATTTCTTTTTCCACAGTGTGTGTTTATGTAGAAACACTGACTGAAACAAGTCGAGTTGAGGGTGGAGGCTTTAAGGAGATGTGCTGGACTATGCGAGCCGCCTCCGCCTGCAGCTTCATCTTTAACGGACGGATGATCTTCCCAGCCCGAACACAGTCACTTTGTTTCTTTAACAGTCGACAGAGACGTTGTGAGGACACTGTCACACCTTCACATCTTACCTTGCTCTTCTTCTCATCATCAAACACGGGATTCTTCGGTCGCGGGGACGGTGACGGTATTAACGTGGCGTCGAGCGGGATTTCTGGGTCAACTAACACGATACCTACAAATAAAGACAGGCGTTCATCATTACTGCTCAATGTCTGGTTTTTGGATCTCACGTCACGCGTTCATGTCGTTTAACTGCGTCATTATCTCATCTCACCCTGTGACTTCAGCATCCGATACGCTTCGTGGATCTTTGCTTCGTCCGGCAGAGACAGAGTCCAGCTGTACAGCATCTCGATCACCTTCGTCTTCACTCTCTCCCGACACTTTGTCTCCGAGATACTGAAAGACAGCAGAAGAGCTTAGAAAGGTTCAAGTGAACTCGGATCTCCATCAGAGGGCGGAGGGGAGTTAACGTGTGTGCTGGCTTACTTTGGGTGAAACCACCTTTATTAACTCGTTTAAAAAACGAAACTTCCCGACTTCGTTGTGAAACCGTCGCCCGCAGTTCTTCATGCAAGCCTCGAGAACCTGCAGAAGTAAAAGGCTGAGGTGAATATCGTCTAAATGTTTCACTTCACCGTGAAATGACTCGCCTACACACCGTCAACGCCTGCATCGCCTCCCACTCCTGAGGCGACTGGATCTTGTGCACCAACAGTCTGACGGATATCTGTGGGCTGAAACAGACGGCAGACACAAAGTCAGAGCGATAACGGGCTGCACACTCATGAGCGACGTTCAGAGCCGTGTGACTGGAACTCTGTGACAAACTCACCCTTCCAGCTCCTTATTGATTTGGTCACAGAATCCCATGATGAACTCCCAGTCCTCCTGCCTGTTGGAAGGGTTGGTGGCTTTGTCTGAAAGAGAGAGAGAGGACAAGACTTAGAAGAAGACTCTGTAGGGATGAGGTCTAGGAAACCGGAGGGTCGACGGTTCAAGTCCAGCAAAGACGGCCTCTACCTGCACATCTACACCTCCTCCATCAGCATCTGGTACACTGCTGCCACCACTGAGGACGCCCTCTGACACAGACCTTCGCCCTCTGACACAGACCTTCGCCCTCTGACACAGACCTTCGCCCTCTGACACAGACCTTCGCCCTCTGACACCGACCTTCGCCCTCTGACACAGACCTTCGCCCTCTGACACAGACCTTCGCCCTCTGACACCGACCTTCGCCCTCTGACACCGACCTTCGCCCTCTGACACAGACCTTCGCCCTCTGACACAGACCTTCGCCCTCTGACACCGACCTTCGCCCTCTGAGACCGACCTTCGCCCTCTGACACAGACCTTCGCCCTCTGACACAGACCTTCGCCCTCTGACACAGACCTTCGCCCTCTGACACAGACCTTCGCCCTCTGACTCTGACACAGACCTTCGCCCTCTGACACAGACCTTCGCCCTCTGACACAGACCTTCGCCCTCTGACTCTGACACAGACCTTCGCCCTCTGACACAGACCTTCGCCCTCTGACACCGACCTTCGCCCTCTGACTCTGACACAGACCTTCGCCCTCTGACACAGACCTTCGCCCTCTGACACCGACCTTCGCCCTCTGACACAGACCTTCGCCCTCTGACTCTGACACAGACCTTCGCCCTCTGACACCGACCTTCGCCCTCTGACACAGACCTTCGCCCTCTGACTCTGACACAGACCTTCGCCCTCTGACACAGACCTTCGCCCTCTGACACCGACCTTCGCCCTCTGACACCGACCTTCGCCCTCTGACACCGACCTTCGCCCTCTGACACAGACCTTCGCCCCCTGACACCGACCTTCGCCCTCTGACACAGACCTTCGCCCTCTGACACAGACCTTCGCCCTCTGACACCGACCTTCGCCCCCTGACACCGACCTTCGCCCTCTGACACAGACCTTCGCCCTCTGACACAGACCTTCGCCCTCTGACACAGACCTTCGCCCTCTGACACCGACCTTCGCCCTCTGACACAGACCTTCGCCCTCTGACTCTGACACAGACCTTCGCCCTCTGACACAGACCTTCGCCCTCTGACACAGACCTTCGCCCTCTGACACAGACCTTCACCCTCTGACACCGACCTTTGCCCTCTGACACAGACCTTCGCCCTCTGACACAGACCTTCGCCCTCTGACACAGACCTTCGCCCTCTGACACCGACCTTCGCCCTCTGACACCGACCTTCGCCCTCTGACACAGACCTTCGCCCTCTGACACCGACCTTCGCCCCCTGACACCGACCTTCGCCCTCTGACACAGACCTTCGCCCTCTGACACAGACCTTCGCCCTCTGACTGAGCATGAGTCCAGCGAGTCCGTGTCCAGAGAAGTGATCGTCAGATTCAGGAGTGTTTGCACGAATGAAAACAGAGTTACGCTGAATATATTTCACCTTTGACATATTTTGGAAACGCTGGTGCAGTGGAAGGTTCCTGGTTCGAGCCTCGGCCTGTGTCACGTTCACGTCATGTCACACACACATGAACAGGCCGACTGGTGACTCTAAATGGTCTGCAGGTGTGACTGTGAGTGTGCAGACACTCCTGCACAGCTCTGTTCATCTAAACACACATCGTACTTGTTTATATCTGAACCTCTGTTACGTGTTTGTTCTGCATGAACTCCACCTGTGTGTGTGTGTGTGTGTGTGTGTGTGTGTGTGTGTGTTTCAGGTTCATTCAGGGATTAATAAAGTCGTCTCCTTCTTCCATCCTGACGTGAAGAGAAGGCTGCACATACACTGAAGTCACCCAGCGTGGAGCTCTAACAGACCCAGATGTTTCCAGATGTTCTGTTTGTGTGTGTTTAAAGTCAGGTTTGACCGCCTGGAGCTGTTTTACAGCAGAGCATGCAAACTGGGTCACAAACACAACATCATGACATCCCTGCAGGCGGTTCAACAGGCTGACAGCGAGCCTGGACACCGAACTCACAGCCCGGGACACCGAACCTCACAGACCGGGACACCGAACCTCACAGCCCGGGACAGCGAACTCACAGCCCGGGACACCGAACCTCACAGCCCGGGACACCGAACCTCACAGACCGGGACACCGAACCTCACAGACCGGGACAGCGAACTCACAGCCCGGGACACCGAACTCACAGCCCGGGACAGCGAACTCACAGCCCGGGACACCGAACTCACAGCCCGGGACAGCGAACCTCACAGCCCGGGACAGCGAACCTCACAGCCCGGGACACCGAACCTCACAGCCCGGGACACCGAACCTCACAGCCCGGGACAGCGAGCCTCACAGCCCGGGACACTGAGCCTCACAGCCCGGGACACTGAGCCTCACAGCCCGGGACACCGAACCTCACAGCCCGGGACACCGAACCTCACAGCCCGGGACACCGAACCTCACAGCCCGGGACACCGAGCCTCACAGCCCGGGACACCGAGCCTCACAGCCCGGGACACCAAGCCTCACAGCCCGGGACACCGAACCTCACAGCCCGGGACACCGAACCTCACATCGCGGGTAAACAAAGCTCCCAGCCGGGTAAACAAACCCGGTCTGGCTAACGTCAGGTCAGCAGCTGTCTGTTAGCCACTTTCTGACAACACAGACGAATTAGCGCGATACTTTTCGGAACCAGCGATGTCACGCGAGTCCAGCTGCCGGTTCCGACAGGTAGAGTTGTTGAGCACCTGAGCGCGAGTCTGTAACGTGAATAAATGACGTGAGAAGAAGAGTTAAAGTAAAAACTCACTGAGCCAGGACTCCAGCGACTCTCCATCATCCGCCATGTTTGTATGTGAGGCAAACACCGCGTGACTCATGCTGCCTTCACGGGCTGTCGGACAAACGGGAGCTCATGACCACTTCAAGTTTTTAATTTAATGAAGGTTCATTTAGTTTAATACTTACATGAGTGTATTTACTCAGTTTGTGTTTATATGTGTATTTACTCAGTTTGTGTTTATATGTGTATTTACTCAGTTTGTGTTTATATGTGTATTTACTCAGTTTGTGTTTATATGTGTATTTACTCAGTTTGTGTTTATATGTGTATTTACTCAGTTTGTGTTTATATGTGTATTTACTCAGTTTGTCATATTTTTTAAAAGTCTGAATATGGAGGGAAATGAAGTACGTACGGCTGTATGAGCACAGCCAGCCCCATCATGTCTCACCACACACACAAGAAACTAAATCTGTCTCTGTGTGCTGCACTGATTGAAGCTTGAAGTAAATTATGTCATCTTCGAGTTTTATCTGTTGCTGTGAGGTTCATTGGCTCGTTTACATATGTTTGAAATCTGATTTAAAGGTGAATAAACTGAGAGGTTTATTGAATAAACTGAGAGGTTTATTGACACAGTGTCCTCACTCAGTTATGACAAAGAAAAATAATAAAAGAGCGCGGTGACATTGCCCTCTTGTCCAGCTCCAGTTCTGGCACGACACCACACTTGACGGGTGTTCCGGGCCTGAAAACCTCTTCCCAGTGGTCCAAAACAGATGTAGTACAAAGACTGAAGGTTTTACAGACACAGAAAATGAAATAAATCAGGACTGCTCCAACACAAACAGTAAAAGATGCATTCATGTTCATGTAGTTCAGGGGTCGGCAACTTATGGCTCGCGAACCAGCTGTGCTCCTTTGATGACTGCATCTGGCTCGCAGACAGGTGAAAGTAAGGGTCTGGTCCAATCAGTGGCTTGCCTGATATAAAGCCTCATTCAGAACCACTCACTGCCGGACTCCGGGTCAGAAAATGATCCGCCAGCAACATTCAGTCCTCCGTTTCTGAACTGTCCGGCTGAGTTTAATGCCATGTTTACCATGCAGCACCAGAAGTCTCTTTAAAGTTAAGAAGGACTTTATTTATTACAGGTTAGCTTCAGTATAACAACCTTATTAAAAAGAATAAGTACAGAGACTTATTGGACTCTAAAGCTGTTGGTCTTTTATAGAAATGCACACATTTGTATTCAGTGTTCATAAATATTATACGCCTCTCTTGGAAACTGAAACTGTGGCTTTCATGGCTCTCATCACAAAAAGTTCCAGACGCCTGGTATAAATGGTTCTGATGGAAGTCTGTCTGCCTGTCTCACTGACTGACTGCCTGTCTGTCTGTCTATATCTTTTATTAATTTTTACATCACTTTGTACAAAAACATCTGCTCGATGAATCAAAGGAAACACCTGACCATGAAAAGTTTGTATAAATGATGACAGGGCACATTTACTGTTACAGGCTCCTGTAGTGCTGTTTTATAGTTGCAGGTTTTCTGGTTACAGAGGTTTTAACTGAGACTACGGGTGGTGATTTCATTAAAAAGAGCTAAAACTCAGAACAAAAAGTGTTTCTGCTGCTTTGAACGTGTTTATTGTTTCATTGACTGGTGCAATCATCTCACCACAATTCAACAACACAAAAATCGACATATTTCAACAAGAATTCACAAACAATTTTCTTTTACACAAACAACAAATGCAGAGTGGGAACCATGTCCGGAGGAGACGTTTCAGGTGCTGAAGGAGGCTGAGGACATCAATTAGCTCCTACTGGCTGTTCTGCAATAAACAAATACAATTTAATGACATTATCTTTACTGTACCTCTGTCTGTGTCCTGTGTTTCCTCCCCTTCTTCTCTTTTCTTCCGTCTCTGGACACTGACCGCAGAGTTTTAGTCATTTTTCACGTTATTATTCAAAAATAACTGAAAGATAACTGACCTTCCCGCCAGAGAGCAGGAACAGTCCATTCAGTCAGAGGAGGGGGGGGCTTAGGAAAGTACTATTATTATTATTATTATTATTATTATTATTATTATCAGAGAGACAAAAGAGTGACTTACTAATAAGTCAAAAATGATCTCCCACCTGTACGGTGGAGAAAACACGCTGTCTGAGCTTGTTTTTACTGGTATAAGGGGAATAGCTGAGTAACGTAATGCACGTTACTTGTAATTGATTACATCTATCTACGTAGCTTTCCAACAGCCAGGACGTAAACACACTACAGGGTAGCACCGTTAGCCTAGCATTAGCCAGTTAGCCAAACACATAAAAACACATTGTTTAACCTGACTCTTCAGAAATGTCCTTTTTTGTCCTCACTCTTTGGACTCGCCTCCTCGTGCTCACAGTCTGACTCTACTTTAAATATAAACTTAATAAATAAAAGACGTTTTCTCCGGCAGTCATGTCTCTCCCAGGTAAACTCCAGGTGAACTCCAGGTAAACTCCAGGTAAACTCCAGGTGAACTCCAGGTGAACTCCAGGTAAACTCCAGGTGAACTCCAGGTGAACTCCAGGTAAACTCCAGGTAAACTCCAGGTGAACTCCAGGTGAACTCCAGGTGAACTCCAGGTAAACTCCAGGTAAACTCCAGGTGAACTCCAGGTGAACTCCAGGTAAACTCCAGGTGAACTCCAGGTGAACTCCAGGTAAACTCCAGGTAAACTCCAGGTAAACTCCAGGTAAACTCCAGATAAACTCCAGGTGAACTCCAGATAAACTCCAGGTGAACTCCAGGTAAACTCCAGAGGAGTCGGTTATCCTGGCTGGATTTAGCCTGAAGTCGGTTGCATGAACGCAGATCAAACTTAACCCGGCCAAGTTACTGTGGTGATTTATTCTCTGGCTAAGGTTAATCCTCACCTGTCTCTCACCTCTTCACAGACCTCCATCAGGAGCTGCTGTGGAGCTGCAGACGGTACAGAGAGGACTGCTGTGCTCCATCCGTGAGGAACTTTGACCAAAGCATTTCACAGACAGTCATTAAGGTGCAGGAGACCTGTGTGAACTGCTGAATAAGGGGCGCCCACACACAGTATAAAACATGGACATACATGTTCTCATCTCAGGCAGGCTTCATGCTGAGGCATGAATATTTAAATGGTTTGTGTGGTGCAGTGTGACACATTAGTGGAGCTTATTCACGTAAAAAGTTAATTCATACCATCCAACCAGCTGCTATTAAATTTATCCTGGAACTAGAAAAGTGCTGTAATTAATGATGGAGGCGTTCACAGCATGCACCTGTTTTCATGAGCGTGAATCTCTAATTGTGAGTTTTGTTTCTTTTTGTTAGACTGAAAAAAGCCGTGGGAGGCACAAGACTCTGTAAGCAGCAGATCCAGTAGATGCTCAGCATGCAGTCCACCAAGTGTGAAAGATGTATTACTGTTGTTGTTTGTAAAAGAGGACATGTGGGTGGATGTACATCAGCTTTCACTGCTGTTACTAAAGTCGTTTTTGGGTAAATAAAGCAGACCAAAGCTGCGAGGAAGGCTTTTCAAACTCACTTTATTATTTCTAGTTTTACACACATCCATAGCAGCTGTGTAATTATAATGCAGCATGTGACAGCAGCACATAGTTAACGTACAGAGTTATGCACCGCTGTGGAAAAATGACAGATATTTGCTCACACAATTGACTGGAAATAAAATCTCTAATGATCTGAAGAGTTCTCAGAGCACCAAGCGAGGCGAGGCATTAGCGCCTCATCATGTTATGTTTGAAGCTGTTAAGCAGCTGATGAGGCTTTAAGGTTTTTACTAATTGACTCAACACACTGAATTCAAATGACAAGAAGACATCGCACAGCCGTTCTCTGTTTGAGACCTTTAATCACACATGATTGAAGTCATCGCTCAAGACGACCTGCTGCTGACCAGCCAGGGTGGAATGAGAGGAAGTGACCTCAATTAACCCATCAAGGAGCCCGTTATTATAAGACACATTACATCATGATAATTAAACTCTTCAGCAGCCTCACAAAGCAGCGTTAATAAAGACACATTAATTACTGCTGTCCTCACCGTCACGATCTGCTGTGTTCTTCTTCTTCAGCACAATAAAAGACAATAAAAAAGAAAATTCAATCAGCACTTTGATTTTTCCAAACAAAAGACGCTCTCCAAACTTCACGTCATGTTCGATCACAACAACTCTCCACCCATCTCATTACAGACAACTGAGGAGGCGCCAGCTCATCGTCTGCTATGAGGAAACTCCAGAGGCACGTTAATAAATGAACTAAATAAATAACTGTCAATAGTCAAAGAAATGATGTAAAAATATGTAAATAGAAAGATAAATAATACAAATAATAATAACACACAGATAGCTAAAAATAAAGGTTATATATGTGCTGATGTTACTTTGCAGATCATCCACGTGCATTCAGGATTTTTATCGTTTGTTTTCAGACAAATCTCCTGCACTGTAAAACTGTCTGATGTCCTCAGATTTAACAAGTGATGAATGATGCAAATCATTTATAGAAACACAATGTGGCATCATTTCTCTGTTTCTTACTCAACTATGTGTCGACTGTGAAAAAGGATCTACAAGCTGACTTCTGATTAGGAAAGGAAATTTATTCCCATGCATGGATGTGTTCGTACTGTATGATGAAGTTAAACGTTCATTCTTCAGGAGGACTTCATGGCTTGACATGACAGGCTTCATTATTTCTGTTTCAAACATAAGACACGGTCTACATTCACAAACATCCAGTCTTCCTGTGCACGCCTGTGCTCGAGGCTTGTGATCGTGCATGTCCGTGTCCTGCACGTTGGACAGTTCACAGATTTGTTTCTAAACTGAGGTGTGGATAAAAAATGACACAAAGTTGAGTCAGTGAATAGGACAGAGAACTGAAGCAGAAAGGAGAACCTCAGTCACACAAAGATGAAATGATTCCTAAAAAGCTGAAAGTAGCACACAGATTGACAGATTGAATCTGAACCTTTGGTGTGTGACAGATGGGGAGTGTTAGTGTTTGTACCACAGATGTTTTGCACCACCAAGACGAAGAAGAAGAAGGAGAAGAAGAAGAAGAAGAAGAAGAAGAAGAAGAAGAAGAAGAAGAAGAAGAAGAAGAAGAAGAAGAAGAAGAAGAAGAAGAAGAAGAAGAAGAAGAAGAAACAACACACACAGAAAACCAAGTAACAAAAATCAGTTTGAATCAACAAACACAAAATATTAAATTTGCTAGAACGCAGACACTTAAAGTGAAGCAGTGGTCTCTTCTGGTGGCAGGAGATGAAAAGTCCTGCATGTGTGTTTCATGGCGTTGCATCAGAAGTGACAGACTCAGGGGAAATGTCTTTTTCACAAACCTGCAGCACAAACAGACAGTTCAATGTCAGAGCTGTCAAACTGACAGTCACAGTGATCAGGAGGAAGATCGTGTTCAGACACACACCTGACACACTCTGCTCACACTGAATTATGTCATTAAAGCAACAACAGTCAAACATCAAGCAGACAGCTAATACTGGCAACACTTGAAGTTGCTGCTCAGGTTTGTCACGCCGTGCCTCTCTGTCCACAGTGTCAGCCTCACAGACAGAGTGAGGAGCCCGGCTGAGCTGCTGCTGCTTTGCATTGAGAGGAGACAGCTGAGGTGACTGGGCATCTGATTAGGATGCTTCCTGTGGGCCTCCTCCTCCTCCTCCTCCTCCTCCTCCTCTTCCTCTTCCTCCTCCTCCTCCTCCTCCTCCTCCTGAATTCACACTTCACTTCAGCCTTTAATCTTTCTGTGATTAAGAAGCAGCAGGTGAAGCAGCAGGTGGAGCAGCAGGTGGAGCAGCAGGTGGAGCAGACAGCCTCATTAAATCCACACAGAGATGTTCCTTCTTCATCTTCACAATTAACTTCACAAAAAATAGTTTTTAGGATGTGATGTCTCGAACTCTTGAAAAGAAAGAAGTCTTTTAATGACGAGCAGAATCGGCTTCATTTGTGATTTTATTACTGTCAGTTATTGGAAGTGTTTTTCACTGATGAGTGTTTTGATGATTAGTCATTTAGTAATTATCTTTCTGCAGTTTGATCAAATTGAATTTTCTTGTTTTGGTTCAGTTTTTCTTGCTTCACACTAAAAGTTAATGTCTGCTGACATTTAATATTTTCCATATTATTATTTAATGAAATCTTTATTTGGGGTCCCATTTTAAAGATTTATGTCTCTGGCAGGAAGTGTTGGCGTCACAGTTTATCCAGTCCACCTCTTGGTGGAAACACACAGACTCTCATACAGACTGGAGTAAACATCGTCAGCTCCCTGCTGCAGGATTATTTTAGTTTCCAGACTACAACAATCTGTGCATCGCTGCTCACTGATGGGGCTCCGGGGACTCAATCATTCAGGCTGTCGGGGAAACACGAAATCGAAGACAGAGTGACCGCTAGAGCCTCCAGAGAACGCTGACCGCTGCTCGTCTCTGTGCCTGGATCAGTACACAAACATGTTTGCACACACCATGTAAGCAAAGATTCATGTATGCATGTGTGTAAAGGAAATAACCAGGTGCTATCTGCAGACAGTCTGTGTAGGACGACTGAAAATGTTGATCACCGCCAACAAGGAAGAAACGAGGCGAGGCCGTCACAGCGGAGAGTTTGTTCCTCAGCTTCTGGCTGTGATTGTTGAACAGATTGGTTGTTTCTCTGGTTTGACGCCTGCAGTGCTTCTATTGAACACAATGGACTGTGTGTAAGTGCTTTTTTTGAAGACACTGTAAAAAGCAGTTTCATGCTGGGACGATGGCGCCTGCAGCACTGAACCCCAAATCACTGCATCACCCGTGTACGAATGATGCCATCATCCTGAACAATGATGACAATGAGTAGAGGAAGAGGTTGGAGGTTCATTTACTGTCATCTGCACATGAAACAAAGATGCAGCGTTTCAGTAAGTCTGACAGCCTCGGGCTACAAGCTGTGTCTGAGCCTCCATGTTCTGAAACCTCTCACCAGGGGAAGAGGGTCATGAAGTCCACGGGCTCCAGTTCCTCATGATGTGGGCTGCCCTGCTTCCACACCTGCTGATGTAAATGTCCTCAGTGGAAGGAAGACTGCTGTGTGCAGCTTTCACTTCTCTGCAGGGCCTTCCTGTCGCAGTGATGATGGAAAAGGTGAGAGTACTCTCCACCACACACCTGTAGAAAGCTGCGAGGAGCACTGAGGTGTGAGACCGGTCAAATGTGTTGGCGGGCTTGATGTCCACTTGAAGTATTTTCTTACAGCGGTCCACCTGATCCTTCACCTCCTGCTGGAATAATGACTCCTCATTATGAGATATCAGCCACAGTATCGTCTGCACGTTTCACAAATCAAGAACGACAGCAGAGAGTTTGTTTCTCTTCTCTGAACCTGACAAACACTCGACACATTCTGTGTTTCTGTGTCCCGTGGAGTCTGACAGCCTTCACTTTGTTTTTCTCTGGATCTCTGCATTAAAACACTCAGTCCTCCACGTTTGGACCCGCTCCTTTGTTGTAGTAGCTTAAAGTGGAGCCGCTGTCGGCTCTCTCTCTGCGGGTCATTACTCTTTGTGCCTCTGTATCATTCGATTTCTCTCTTGTCCTCACAAACAATAGATCTTCTTGCACTGAGTGTCTCCTGCTGTGTAATTTAAAGAGTCAAATCATTGAAGTTTCAGGAATAAAACCTTTACACGCTGAGGACAATGATCACTGCCCTGATCACGTATTGTTGTGTTGTGTGATTCAAACACTTTAACTCGACCATCAGAGATTAAATTACAGCCCTGTTCTCACTCTGACCTCGCAGCAGCGCCGTGTTCTGCTCCCTCGATGGGGAAATGGATTTCTGTGTAACAGATACAGGTCAGCATGAAGAGCACTGCTGATGTTGATGCTGCTGTCAGTGACTGTTTGTCCTCCCAGCATTCATATTTACTCTGATTACATTACTTCTGATCAGAAACTGGTGAGTCCAGCAGCAGTCGCCCAGGAGCGTTCTGACTCTATAAACTCTGCGCTGATGATGACGACATGATGCCAAACAGAAAGTTGTTCTCCCTCCAAGTTCATTATTTTCTCATCGTCAAACTTCAATTTAATTAACACAGCTCAAATCATAAGTTAGTTGATTATCTCATGACTGTATAATATTACACAGACTGAACAGTTCACACCATGAGCAGAAACCTCGAGCAGAACCTGGATCATGGTGGACGGACATCTGAGCCATTTTCTTGTAGTGAAGCGAGAACTCAAGAGCTCGACCTGCTCTAAGATCATCACAGCCTCAACCCAAAAACTGCTGCAGCGGTGTGTGTCCGCTCACAGTAAACACACTAAACAACGCACACACACTAAAGTCGCGCCATCTTTGACTTCTTTTACATCGCCGTGTCTCTCCGCAGGACACAGCAAACCTCCCTCTTTGTTCAGGTGAAAGACAAACCTGAACATCTTCTTACGATCTGTAAACCACGTTCCATTCAGATGCCCTCACACTGCTTCACCTTCCCTTTAAAAACCACAGATCTAACTCCAACACTGGCTGCTCGAGGATGAAAGTCTGTGCTGGCTTGTTTCCTTGTTTTCTGTTCACGTCCCTCTGATTCACTTCACTGACTGTCTGTCCAATTCTTAGAATTTTATCAAAAAGAAAGAAAACAACCTCAAAATGAAGGTCAGGCTGTCTTTATATTCAGATGTCAACATCACCAACAACACCTGTCTGACTCTGTCCCTTATTTTCACAGGCTGCAGGGTCTTTCATTAAACGGACCGCACCGTCATGTTTTACACTCAGTCAGAGGTCACCCTGTGGCACCATGATATCCATCCTAACACCATCTGTCCATTTTCCAGCAGCAGCTCGCAGCTCGCAGCTCCTCGTGCTGGATCGTGACGTGACGTCTCTTCAAGTAGCAGCTGCCTGCTGCACTTTGGCTTTAAAGGAAATGATACGTTATTTCTGTGATTGCGGTCTCTGTTCCCGCCTCGTCACTCACCACGAAAGGTCAGAAAAACTTCAAGTCCTCAGATCTGCCAAGTGAAGGTTCAGGACGGTTCAGGACGTGCTCCTTTTACAGCTCACACACAGCTTCACCTGCAGCCGTGTACTCTGTGTTTGAAAGGTACACGACAGGTTTGAATTTTGCTGTCAGGACTCATCAACACAACTTTCCTCTCAGAGTTTAATGAAACCACTTGTCAGAGTTAGACTCAGCAATAAACTGCTCTAATTGTCTCTAACACTCAGCTGTCACAACACTCAGCACAGATATAAATGCATGTATATCAGAGGTTAATTCATAGCAGCCTCTGCTGTCATCATCATGTAATCCCTGCAGCATGAAGTGAGTCCAGCTCAGACGCTGTGACATCTTCCTGCCTGATCGGCAGTTTGAGCCCCGCGGTGACGTCTTGATGGGGGTGTGATCCGTTCAAAGACACATTCAGCTCATTACAGCGCCCACGCAAGAAACCCACCGAGTGACTCACCAGTCCTCTATACCGTGTGTGTGTTAAAGGCCACTGCAGCTGTGCTTAATTTGCCTGTGTGTGTGTGTGTGATAAGAAAGAACATGATCATGATGATAGGAGGACAAACTGGATGCTGCCTCAGTCATTCAGAATATTCTATATTATTAGAACTGTGGCTGCGTCTTTTTTAAATGGATGATTTGTGACATGCACTCGTCTCTGGTGACAGCAGCGTGTTCTCTTGTTTGTGTGTTTGGTCTCATGCCGCCGCTCCAGGTTGCCAGCTATGGAACAAATTTGGCACAAACAAACACAGCGTGAAGATGATCAAGCTCCATGACAGGACGTGTTAAACGCTGGTTAGCGTGCATGTTTAACGTCACATCTGAAACGATGAAACTAGAGCTGTCACGTTCAGGGAGCGTTGGAAATCGTGAAGATAACCTGGAGCACATGAAAACAAAGTCATCAAATATTTGTTTGGCAGCGTGTGTTAACGTTCTGCTGGAGGGAGAGCCGGCCTTTTGTACTGCAGAGGCTGATTGGATGATGAGAGACAGGTGATCAGAGAGGTGAGGCCACACCCACAAAACACACACACACACACACACACACACACACACACACACACACACACAGAGGCGGACAGACAAGACAAACAGGTACTCAAGGAGAGGGAAAACACTGAGGAGGCACACAGAGCGGCGGTCACAGTGTGTGAATGTGGCTTTGAGTGCACAGAGGTCCAATCACAAGAGGAACACCTGAAAGATGGAGACAGCTTCGACCTCAGCAGGACTCACTGCAGACCGCACAGCACCAGACACATTTCTGTATTTCATCATATACATTTTAAAATCATTCTGTGCATTAAAACATGGAAAATAAAGCAATGAACTTCACATCACACATGATCTATAAGGAGAGCAGGCTGACGAATGCAGCCAACACAAGCATTCATGCACACACTGAAGTATTCAATTCACTCATTCATTAACTCATTCATTCATTTCATGGAGCAGGTCTAGAACCAAGGCGGCTCGTTCTCAGCTTCAGAGTCACTGTCAGTGTTTGTCCATCTGAGTGAAGATGAGGCCGACTCTGATGCTAACAGGCTGCCAAGACAGACTGAGGAGGAGAGACACACACATGCAGCAGCAGATGTTAAAGCACATGCTCAGCTCACACACATAAAACACACCCACATGCCGTTACACTCAGATTGAAAGCCTCCACAGTCTCATGCAGGAGATGTTACGTCAGCTTGGATAACATCCAGATGCAGACAGGCTGAATAAACGGGTTGAGTGGAGGAGCTCCAGAGGAGCTCAGCAGGTGAGCGTTCACCTGTTTCTGTACGATCACTTCAGCCCTTCTCGTCCAACCTGTCCAGTTTACTTTAGAGGTGGACACACAGGGAGGAGCTCTGCTGCAGCTCATCACTTTGCTCTGTTCCTGTTCACTTAAATGACACAACGCCGTGCAAATTACATGTCTTTATTCACACTGAGCAATCATCTCCTGCTGTGAACTCAGAACAACCAATATTTCCTCCTCATGTAAGGACATCAGTGTATGACTACACATCAACCTGTGCACTTATTTCTGTGAAAGGATCCAGCATGCGTATCTTTGAGGATCAGCATCATTTAAGCTTTTTATCTTACTGTTTAAGTTTTTCATTTCTAAAATGAGTCACGTCTTGAGTCAACTTACTTTAACGTAATGTAATGTCACGTTTAGATACTGCAGGTTGTTCAGGTCAGGAATAGTTTTCACCTTGTGTGTGTCTTCAGGAGAGAGGAGGAGGCACAGATGGACGGTTTGACGTGAACTGATCAATTCTTCATCAGAGGGAAAATGTCTGTCTGCACCTTTCCTCTGTCGCCTGAGGGACAGAACGAGCAGCATGAATGAAAGCGTTCAGTAAAATGCCATGTTAAGCACCATGGCAACGTACTCACACACTTTCTCTCCTTTGTTAAGCCAGATTCGTGTCTGAGAGGTAACGACGAGGTGAAACATATCTGACAGCTGCAGGAGCTGCTCTGAACCTCTGTGTGGTCAAAGGTCTGGACAACCTGCAGCTCCTGAATGCCAATGTGGTCAGACCTCCTTTAAAATGAGGAAACAATGGACTCATTCGCACCTGCACAGGTGAAGGTGGTCCCATGCTGAGAAGGAAGCTCACACAGCTGTCAACACCAAACAGAAGAAAGAAGAAGTGCAGCACATTCCTCTGCTGAACGGAGACGTCTTCACAGAGCAGACACTGAAGTCTTTTTATTACATCTGTCACCAAATGCTCCAGAGTCTGGACCAACAGCCATGTTGGAGGCAGTTCATGAGTTGTTGATGATTCATCGAGCGCTCAGGGGCAATAATAAATAATCATAATAAATAATTACACTAATTATGTTTAATGAAACAGGTGTCCTTAACGACCCGTAGGTGACCGCAGTGACGGACGTCCATGACTGTCTATGATGAACTGATGATGCTGCTGGATCAGATTTTATTCACAATATATTTGTTGCTTTCCCTCTGAGGTCTTCAGACTGCTCAGCTTCAAGTCTCTGGGATTATTTTGTGTGGCCATAATAGTTTTTATTTCAGTTTCGGGAGAAGCAGAGAGGTTGCAGTCTGCATCCACAGCAGCAGATGCCTCTAAATCGTACACACTGGACCATGAAGGAATAAATGATGTCAACACGTGTTTATCGAGGTGAAACAGCTCGTCTGTCTTCAGTTACTGTCTGTTCGTTCATACAGATGAATATTCGTTCAGTCTGAAGCTCTCTGGACAGTCACACACTTTGTCCAGTAACTTTGCAGATTGAAAAGGTTTCTCCACTTTTTCTCCTGAAAGGACACAAACTTCAAACTTCAAAGCACAGAGGTGTGAAAGAAAATCCAATTTCAGCTCCTGTTTTGACCTTTGGAGAAAAGTATTGTTGCCTCATCTCGTCCCTGCAATATCAATAGGCCTGAAAGTTGTTGGCAGACTGCTAAAATGATCTGCTTTGTGTTTTATAACCATTTAGAGAAATGTAGATTTCCCCTGATTGGCTGACTGGAAGAAAAATACAATTACTCCAAAAGGAATTCATTATTTTCATCTGCATCCTGTGCACATCCGCTCTACACTTGCTAGATGAGGCGGTGTAATATGTTTTATAAGTGGAGACAAGAAGAAGAAGAAGAAGAAGAAGAAGAAGAAGAAGAAGAAGAAGAAGAAGAAGAAGAAGAAGAAGAAGAAGAAGAGGTTTACAGGCCTGAGTTTAAAATACCTGACATGATGGGCTCCAGTTTTCTGTCATTGTGTCCATCCTCACTCAAAGTTAAACGGTGAACGTTTACTGAGCATGGATCGACACCTTTCTGCCAGGAGGACAATCTGATGTCGACTTTTGTTCGATATGCAGGGCAGGCGACTTTATTGATGCTGTGAAAATCATTTCTTTTTTCTCTATTGACTCTTTCGTCCATTTTTCTGGTGAAAAGGTGAAATATTTCCTGTTTCTTTCAGATGTCACAGCACAAACAAACAGCTTGACGTCTGAGCTGCACAGCACAACATGTTGCCTCAAACAGCCTCCTGCAGCAGCAGCAGACATTACTGTGGTTCAGCTTGTTTCCTGCAAAGATGACAGAACAGATCTGAGACCAGCAGAACAAACAGAGACTGCGTGCTGCGTGCTGTAATCACACTGAGGGGTGGAACTTCATTCTTCTGCTTCTATTTGTTACATTTTTAACAGCTCCATTAACACTACACAACATTTGTCCTCCTATCATCATGATCAACACAAAAAACTGTCTGACATCGTCTTTCATCATGGTCGCCTGTGGTTGGTTCAAAGGCTCCTCGGTGTGTTGGGTTCCTCTTTTCATCACGACTTTCTGGTTCACTCCGACAGAGTTGAGCTGACGCTGGTTCTTTAAAAGAACAGCTCAGGTTCCGTTTATTCAAACGTGCTGTCGAGTGATTGCTTCATTTTATTCCTCCAGTCTGCAGCCAAACGGGTGTGACGCTGTGCTCCAGTAGATGTCTCGTCTCTTACACTGAAGTGTAATTGCTTCTTAGACGTGATCACAAACATCTGCATTAGCCATTTATCTGCTTCATTAAGACACACGACTCTGTGAGACTGACGCTGTGCTCTGTTTACAAGCAGCTGTGCTAATTACAACTGCTGGAATTGCTGGTTAATCTGATTTATCCACTTCACTCACAAAAGCTGCAGTGGCCACTTAACACACACACACACACACACACACACACACACACACACACACACGCACACACACACACGCACACACACGCAGCGTTTCTCCTGGAAGCTGTCAGGTTGTGTTGTTGTGTTGTGAGTCCTGACCCGCCGTGCAGAGTTCATCATCACATCTGACCCGGCTCTCACAGGTCACACACATTAATATGAAGTGTGTATAAACTCAGCATGAAAAGCTACACATGCTACACGTTTGTGTGTGTGTGTGTGTGTGTGTGTGTGTTGGTTCATTCATTTGCTCTGCTGGGCTTGGCCAAACAAACTGACTCATTAATACTGACTGAGTAAATAAAGCTGGTGTAGTGGAAACACATCGAGTCCATCAGCACTCTCACATCAATCATATGACTTGATTTAACTTCATCAGTTTATTCATGTTGAAGCTGTCATTCAAATGGACATTTCCTGCAGTCTGGCCTAACGTTAGCTCAGTGTGTAGGAACATGAGAGCGTGCATGACGCTCTGCTTCAGCGAGAGAGGCTGCTGTGACTCTGGCTGCACTACGTCTCCTGTGAACAAGTTAACTACAACAGAAGAACAAATGATCTCAGGGAATTCATTAAATTGGATACAAACGGTATCTGGTCCACACACAGGAGAATTTAAAGCATTCAGTGTTGTCTCTGCTAACGTGACGACTGTTTGCTGATAACAGACAGCATCTTAAATGTGCTGTCTCTATCCTGAGTATCTGCAGTAAAGCAATCAGTGACCAGTGATAGAGTGAAAACAGCTTCAGGTCAGGAGCTTAACCATGACGGAGTCAGAACATCCTCCGATATTGAGTGCAGTGGCAACAAGAGCAGAAGGTCGCATCGACGGGAAAGAATGATATTAATGTTTGGAAAGGTCTGACCGGAAAGGATGCGATAAGATCCGTGTTCATTATGGATGAGTGGCAGATGGCTCATCAGTCGGTCCATCTGCTGCCACATGAAGTGAAACCTGCAGACAAAAGGACAAACGTTTAATGAAAGCCTTAAAGCCGAGGACACAGAGACAAACACGAGTCTGCCACTGTTTAAAACTTTGAGGCGTTAATATCACTAAACTGACAAATCAGGATCTGATCTGTGAAGCTGAACCAGAGGATCTATGAACGTCGTTCACAGACGAAGAGACAAAGAAAAGAGTCACATCAAACATTTATGAAGCGCAGAAACATGAAATAAAGCAAATTACAGAAAGTCATCTGAACTGTGTGGTTGTTGTTGTCTGGATTAATATCTATAATATAATATCTAAGATCTATTTACATACTGAGTTCATATCTGCGTACTGCTGAACTTGTTTTTCGATCTTTGGCTTGGACCTGATGTGAATTCAGTCTTAATTTGTTTTGACAGCGTGTTGAGTTCAAATCTAACAAACTTCATTCAGTGTGAAACGTTCCAACAAGCATCGTCGTCTTCTGTCAGTTTGAAAATGTTTCAGATGAGTTCAGTGAGGCAGAGATGCCATGTTCAAGGTGTGTGTGTGTGTGAGGTGGAAAGAGTGTGAGCTACATTCCTCGTCTACATGAGCCAAAGTGACCCAAAGCATGAGATCACAGATGGGAGCAGCTGAAGGACTCAGCCTCAGGTGAGGAGCTGAAGATCAGGATGCTCCTTGGCTTCCTTTGCAGGTGTTCAGTGCAGATCCAGAACCCGCTGCAGGGACTGTGCAGCCCATCTGACCTCAAACACGTCAGGAGGAGCTGGGATGTGTTGCTGAGGAGAGTAACGTCTGGACCGCCCAGCTAAAAATCTTTTATATTTTGATGTGCACTCATTTTCCTTCAGGCAGAATAATTACATCATCTTTATTAAATATTATCAAGCTCTGACATCAGGAAGAAAATAACTTCTCTGTTTACACACTGGATGCACGTACACGTGAAGCACGGCATGTTGGGCCAATGCTACAGTCGTGAATGAAGACATGAATACAAGCTAACAGCAGCTAACAGACTGAGCTAACATGAGCTAACAGCAGCTAACAGACTGAGCTAACATGAGCTAACAGCAGCTCCAGCTGTCAGCAGTTTACTTCACTGTCCATCATAAACTCTGTAAATCACAGAGAGTTGAGGCGGAGCAGCCGGAGGACATCAGAGGGAAAACCAGAAAACATTTTCTCCATAAAATCTGATCCAGTTTCACCAGAATCAGTGAAATAGTTGGTGCTGTGTGACTTAGTGCCGTAAAGCGTTACGTACTTCTCCCGACCCGGAGCCCAAAGTTACATAGTGTGAGAACAGACGTACGACTGACAGAGACACCGTTCACCTGATCAGAGGTCACCTGATCACAGGTCAGCGTGGATCAGTGGTAGATTATCAGAGAAATGCAGCCTCATGTTCCTGTAGACGGCTACAGCATGGACACACACACACACACACACACACACACACACACACATACACACACACACACACACACACACAGTCACTACAGTAATTCCCTGAAACACTCAGTGAGTGCAGCACAGCCCTTGGCTCGTGTATTTATGGTCTCCTCTGTCCAGTCTTCATGAGACGTGTGAGGACTCTGGATGGGGCGCAGTGAGGCCCTCTAGTGGCTCGCAGTGGAACACTGGTCTTGGTCTGCAGCTGACAGTAATTCGTGGAGCAGTCGTGGGTTTGTCGCTGGGCAGGAACACTTGTGGGATATTATCTGCTCCTCATATGTTCCTCACAGTGCTGTGACAGCAGCTGGACCCGTGAACGCATCATTCAACGAGACAAACTGAGCTTCAGGGACACTTTGTGTTCTGCTTTCTTCCTGTTCTGCTGTCCAGTCTCGCACCACATAAAAAAATCGAGATGGCACAAGTGAAACGACACATTTGGCTCAGACGTCTCCTCGGTGGCACTTTTACGCACGCACAAACCTCTCTGTCTCTCTGTGTTCTGGACATCTGCTGCTACAGGCTGACACTAATCTCTGATTGATCGGTTTTGATTGACAGCTGCAGCGCATTCGCAGTGGAGATGCTCTCAGAGGCTCTTCAGCAGCAGCAGCAGCAGCAGCAGCAGCAGCTCGCGGAGGAGCGGAGAGGCGCAGAGCGCACCGGGCTGCGCGGACTGACGCAGAAAAACACTGCGAAGGATTAAAAGCAGTTACCTGGAATCAGAGTCAGGAGTTTCTGCTCAGGAGCTCGCTCACACTTCTTTACTTGGACACAGTTTGAAGTTTTTTCAGATGGATTTCTCAAATCATTCTGATTTTTCTCTCGGAGACACAAATTCAACAGCAGCAGCAGCAGCAGGTGAGTTCAGCTCAACAAACCAAACTGAAGCAGATGTTACTTCAAAACTTATCTTGAATCAGTGATTTCATCTGACACGTTGAATTCAGGCTGCAGAGATTCACGTGACTTTGTGTTTAACATGAACACATGAACACATGAACACATGAACACACCACCTCTGTGCAGCATCATCATCATCATCATCATCATCACCATCTGTCTGTCCTCTGTGCTGCACTGAGAAACCAACACACACACACACACACACACACACACACACACACACACACACACAGATAGATAGAGTTTATTGATGACTCGTCACAGCAGTTTGTACATTTGAACAATAAAAATACAAAAGAATAAACTGAGGTAGAAAAAAATAAATCAGTAGATAAGCTGCAGTGGCAAGATGATGATGAAAGTACTGATGATATGATGATGATTATTATTAATAATAACAACAACAACAACAATAATAATAATATGGATCATATTTAACCTGTGCAGGTGTTCATACATACATAAATGCAATATATATGTACACATGTATAAATATGTGTATCCACACACACACACACACACACACACACACACACACACACACACACACACACACATACATATAGTATATCTATAATAAATACTTGACTATACACACTATAAATAATACACTATGAATGTAAATATAATAATAATATATAAGTAATATAAGTAGAATGTCCAAATAGACTCCTGATATATAACATGAGCTCTTATCACATGATGTGAGGTCTGTGTGGGTCAGGCTGACAGGTGGATTTAGTCCAGGTGTGATCTGACAGGTGAGTTACTTCCTGTGTGTGACAGTGTGTGTGACAGTGTGTGTGACTGTGTGTGTGACTGTGTGTGTGACAGTGTGTGTGACAGTGTGTGTGACTGTGTGTGTGACTGTGTGTGTGACAGTGTGTGTGACTGTGTGTGTGACTGTGTGTGTGACTGTGTGTGTGACTGTGTGTGTGACAGTGTGTGTGACTGTGTGTGTGACTGTGTGTGTGACAGTGTGTGTGACTGTGTGTGTGACAGTGTGTGTGACTGTGTGTGTGACAGTGTGTGTGACTGTGTGTGTGACAGTGTGTGTGACAGTGTGTGTGACTGCGTGTGTGACTGTGTGTGTGACAGTGTGTGTGACAGTGTGTGTGACTGTGTGTGTGACTGTGTGTGTGACAGTGTGTGTGACAGCACGGCGTGAATAAATAAATATAACAGCACAGAGAGAAATAACCGCACAGTGCAGTAAGAACACTAACACACTGATACGATCACAGATTTGATCTCAGCCTGATTAATCTGTGTCTGATTCTCCAGACGGGGCCGTCCGCTGCAGCGCTGTCCTTCACGTCATCTTCGGAATAATCTGCTTCCTCGGCATCATGGGAAACTGCATCGTCATCTACACGATCATGAAGAAGACCAAGTGCCGTGCAAAGCAAACCGTCCCCGACATCTTCATCTTAAATCTGTCCATCGTCGACCTCCTCTTCCTCCTCGGCATGCCGTTCCTCATCCACCAGTTGCTGGGCAACGGTACGTGGCGGTTCGGAGCCGCGATGTGCACGGTCATCACCGCTCTTGACTCCAACAGCCAGATTGTCAGCACTTACATCCTGACAGCGATGACCCTCGACCGTTACTTAGCTACGGTTCATCCCATCCGCTTCAACTACATCCGCACGCCTTGTGTGGCGACGCTGGTCATTGGCCTGGTCTGGGGTCTGTCCCTACTCACCATCATCCCTGTGTGGATGTATGCGGGCCTGATGCCTCTCCCGGATGGCCTGGTGGCCTGCGCTCTCCTTCTGCCTGACCCAGTCACCGACACCTACTGGTTTACGCTTTACCAGTTCTTCTTGGCGTTTGCGATTCCTCTTGCCATCATCTGCCTGGTGTTCTTCAAGATCCTGCAGCACATGTCCACCAGCGTGGCACCGCTGCCTCCGCGGAGTTTGAGGGTGCGCACCAGAAAGGTGACCCGGATGGCAGTGGCCATCTGCCTGGCTTTCTTCACCTGCTGGGCTCCGTATTACATCCTTCAGCTGGTCCACCTCGGGGTGCAGAAGCCGAGCCTCGCCTTCTCCTACGCCTACAACATAGCCATTAGCATGGGCTACGCTAACAGCTGCATCAACCCTTTTTTATACATTATCCTGAGCGAGACCTTCAAGAGGCAGTTTCTCAGGGCGGTGCGCCCCGTTAATCGGAAGTTTCGCGTGAATCCGAGCACCACCGACGGGGGCAGCATGAGTGTGAGGATGGTGCCCGAAGGGGGTCGTCAGGACCCGGCCTGCGAGGAGATGATACCGCCCAACGTGGCTCCACAGTGAGAAGCAGTGGATGAAAATCACTTTGGACAGGACAAACACATTTACACACAGTGAAGGCCACGCGTCAATACAATATCTGAGAGTCTGTCTGTATGCTAATGAAGGAGGCGGTCCTAAAGCAGTCTGACGCAGGATTGGTTATCTTGGGGGCTTCCAGTTTGAAGACTGACAGATGGATCCATTGAGTGACCAGAGAAGGTTATTGTTAGTCAATGTTTCAAACCCCAGCGGCTCCGCTGCAGTCCGGTTCTGAAGAGTCCCAGAAGCGGGCCTCCGCTCGGCTCCGCATTCAATTCAATGCGGCTGGAGCTGACAGGAAAGCAGACACAGCAGAGAATCAGGTGGATTTTCAAAATAAAATAATAAAATAATAAAACTGCCGGTCGTAGAACTATGTGCCATGTTTCCACGTGCAGAAGAATGTTTAGAACATGAACCAACCATGAAGTTGCTTCAGTCTGATTCGTCTTCTGGGTTCAGTTTAATCACTTAAATCATCAAATCTTCTTTTTAGGCACGCTTAGCTCAGTCGCCCCCGTGTGCAAAGGCTCACTGCGGCTGGCTCGGGTTCGAGTCCCGACCTGTGGCCCTCTGCCGCACGTCACAGCTGTCTCCATCAATGAGCCAAAAAACAACCTTCAAAAGGAAACTCATCTTTTTAATGGACGTGTGTGCAGATCTGTGTGAAGGAGGCGGCTGAAGGTGACTCGTTTGGTTCTTGGAGTCTCCGTCTCCTCTTCACTGTTTTCATCTCTGAACATCCATGAATAGATTTGTCTAACTCGAGGTGATCCACATTCACACTCTGAACTTTGGAGGCTGTAATATCCGGAAGATTCAATTATCCTTAAATCATTTCAGCAGGGAACATTTTCTCCCAGCCGACTATCAGCGTCCTGTTTTAGCATTCTGCAGTTTGAAGTATAAGCAGTGACGTTCAGAGCAGAGAGCTCTGATGGAGATGTACATACTGTATGCTTTACCATGCAGGGCTGACGTCCAATCAGGGACGACTGAGGCAGCTTCAACTTATCAAGGACGAGCACCGACCAGCCGTCACATTCAGACTGTGACAGGTGCTGATCATCTGGAGATCACAGCTCATGATGGCTCCATGAGCGGTCTGAAGCTGTCGATGGTCACGTGAACAGCAGAACTGATCACAGAGTGATGGAAGAAGGCGGCCCGGCCTGTTTTCATTGTTCCTTACCTGGGGAACACCTGGCCCCAGGACAGTCCACACATTGTGGGTCTGAGGAGGCCTCGATGGGTCCGGGCAGCAGAAGGAGGATGTAGGATAACAGACAGCTGGTCCTGATGTTGTGGCTGATCTTCTTCTGTGGTGCAGTCCAGTTTCTGATGGAGCTTGTGATTTCTCGTGATTCTGCATTGTTATTATAAAAAAAGCATCCAGCTCACGTGTAACTGTGATGTAACAGCCCGGCTCTGACAGCAACGCTTGTAAGTTTCATGTGCAGCAGCTGAAAGTCGTTTTACAAACCCAAAGAAGAGTTTAAACTAAATAAACTTGATTCATTTAAATGTGCTCCTGATGGAACGCTGCACGATTCAGTCTCAAATGAAAACAATATTATAAATTGTGCCATGTTGTCAGTGAGGTGTTGTTGCTGTATTCATTTATGTTGTGTGTATATTGATGAATATGAAACTCAGGGTTTCTCAGCCTGTGACAGTCGTCATGATTTTATATTTGTAACGTCCTGTTAAAGGCAGAAAACTCCCTGAAGGAAGTTTAACAGTTTAAAATATCAGAAATAAATGAAGCAGCGGCCTGCAGGTCACACTGAGAAGCTCTGGAGTTCCTGAGTTGTTGGTGAGTCAGTGAGTTGTGTGTCTGCATGTTGTGTGAGCATCGACGGCTTAATTAATAAATCAATGTGACAGAAATGCTTCATGAAAACAGCTCTGTGGTTATTGGTTCATTGATTCATGGATTGATCCAGACAGTTTTTAGGTTCATTACAAGTGCAACAAACGACGGTGAAGCCGAGCGGCGACGTCCAGATCAGCCTGAGAGCGAGAGGACAAAGACGTGAGCGTGACACACACACACACACACACACACACACACACACACACACACACACACACACACACACACACACACACACACACAGTCAGAGCTGGAAACTGCACCGGCTGATTGGATGATGAGCAGCAGGTGGTGAAGTGAACGGGCAGGTGAGAGGAAATCAGAGGCCACGCCCAGCAGAGCGCACACACACACACACACACACACACACACACACACACACACACACACACACACACACGCTGTGTGAATAAAGTGAGTCCAGATAAAACTCACATGACGACAAGTCTTTGTTTTTCTCACTATATAAACACGATGTTATTTATTCGTCTTGTTCCTCTGAGAATCAATCTAATATATATTTTATAACATCTTTGCCTCCTGTGATATTAAAAGTCACAGAGAAACTTTCTCTTGTTTTTATGAAACTCTGCATGGTCTGACAGAAATGTGACAGAAAGTTAAACTTCAATAATTCATGAAGTCGACTTCATTTTATTTTAAATCTCCGTCCAGACGAAAAACAAGAAATCTTCAATTAAAGTAACCTCGACATCACCGTGACAACGACACGAGAGACGAGGCCCGAAGGCAAAACTAGAACGAAACAAAGCCAAGCGGCAAAAACACAGAGACAGACCTGGACGTAGTCTCTGTGACGTCCTCACAGACTAACCTGGACGTAGTCTCTGTGACGTCCCCGCAGACTGTCCAAAACCTGGACGTAGTCTCTGTGACGTCCCCGCAGACTGTCTAAAACCTGGACGTAGTCTCTGTGACGTCCCCGCAGACTAACCTGGACGTAGTCTCTGTGACGTCCTCGCAGACTAACCTGGACGTAGTCTCTGTGACGTCCTCACAGACTAACCTGGACGTATGATCAGTCGTGTGTTTGGATCAGGTGCTTCTCTCTGTGTTTCTGCTTCTCTTCTTCACTCTGACTCGACAGCAGAAACTCGTTCTCTCTTCATTAGTAGATCTTCTCACACGGCGTGTTTGTTCTGCACTGACAGACAGATTCACCTTTACCTGTATTTGTTTTTCATTTCCTTCAGGCATTCAGAGAAATAACGTTGGCATGACGTCTGTTGACATTTGCAGCATTCACGGTCGCCCTGCTGAGCCTCGACTCTGAACACGCGTGTGTGGAAGACCTGAGGGCGTTTAGAAGAAACCTGAAACCTGAACTCTATAATTATTATTTTGTCTGTAAGTGTTGCAGGCCCAGTCTTGGTATCCAGTCCACCAGGTTCAAGGTCCTTCATCTGATGATGACGTCCAGGTTTTAGACAGTCTGCGGGGATGTCTCAGAGACTATGTCCAGGTTTTAGACAGTCTGCGGGGATGTCTCAGAGACTATGTCCAGGTTTTAGACAGTCTGCGGGGACGTCTCAGAGACTACGTCCAGGTTTTAGACAGTCTGCGGGGACGTCTCAGAGACTACGTCCAGGGTTTAGACAGTCTGCGGGGACGTCTCAGAGACTACGTCCAGGTTTTAGACAGTCTGCGGGGACGTCACAGAGACTGAACGTCCGTCGGAGAGTCGACAGCTGTCTTGTTTGGACCTCCTCACCATCTTGTAGTTATTTCAGTTTTGGATGAAATCACTGAACCGTGCGTCAGCTCGGCCTCCTGGTACTGGTAGTAGATGGAGTTCCTGGTTTGCCCTCTCAATCGTCGTGGTGTGTTTTGTTCTATCACTTCTTCTTCATGCTCAGGAACTGTGATCAGTCAGAACCTCCTTCAAAGTCTGTTATCTTGGACTCATTTCTTAAGTCATGTCCTGAACTTTGGGGCTCTGGTCGGCTCCATCAGAAGCTCCAGGCCCGTCTGAGGAGGAAGAGCAGAGCAGCAGCAGTGTGTGTGTGTGTGTGTGTGTGTGTGTGTGTAGATAGCACACACAGATCAGCAGCCGCAGCAATGTCAAACTACGCATCACATTTTTTTATTGTGTGTACACACAGATCTCGTCATAGTTACATCCAATATCCATGAGACGTCCTGTCACCTCCAGGTCTGTTACTGTAAGCAGGCGGTGATGAGACAGCCGTCTCCAGGTGTGCTGATGGCCTCACCTGGCTCTGCTCCTCTCTCCTGTCAGAGCGCTCCATGTGTGGCTGACAGTCCGTAAAGCAGGACGTGCTTGATTTCAACGACGATGATGAGGAGACAAAGTGAAGCTTCACACGCTGAGCGCTCATCTGCAGCTCAAACACCGTCGGTCACATTAACAGACTAATTATTGTATGAGTGTGTTCCTGCAGGAGCTGCACTCGTGTGTGTGTGTGTGTGTGTGTGTCCTCGTTACTTATAGGGCAGCTGAGGACAGTAAAGTTTCTGATAACAGCCTCTTAAACTTTGGCTCATTATGTGACGCTGCAGGCGGCCAGTTAATTAAAAAATGCTGTGAAGTGACACAGTGACGCACCGAACGACTAGAAAACTGTGTGGAGGCCTTCAGCTGAAACACCTGCTGCAAACACGTGAACGACACGAGCTGAAAATACTAGAATATTGTCTGAATACTAGAATATTGTATGAATACTAGAATATTGTATGAAAAGGATTTTGTGTTGCAGGCTTGAGGTTGCCAAGCAACCAGAGCCAGCCGCAGTCCACCAATCAGAGCGGAGTAATTAAGGTGGCTGTTTGTGTGTCTGAGAGAGGAAAACACTCGACAAGAAGCTTTTTGGCCGAAGCGGCCGACTGAGCGTCCCGAGCTCTTCCTGAAGAAGCCGGCCCGTCTGTTTGTTTGTGTTGGTCCGTGTGAAGCTCACAGACTCTGAAACCTGCAGCCACGTTTACAGAGCCGTGTTTTAAGAAGCTTTCACACATTCTGAGGAAAAATATGAAAAATGAGTCAAATACAAGCATGAATGTCCAAAATGAATCCAGTGAGGTGACCTGCAGGACGAGCTGAACACTGAACATCAGAGTGAATACATCAGTGCGTCAGCGTCTAATGATGAATAATAATGAAGCATCTTCGTCATAAATAAAACTTTTTTATTCATCGTATTGAAAAATAAAACAATCGTGTACAGACGGACACACCGCAGTGAGCTCAGCATCTTATTTAATGTTACCAGTGAATCTACTCACACACACACACACACACACACACACACACCTCTGTCTGTGTCCACAAATATATACACAGATTTATTTCATCTTTTTTTTATATGAATATAAAATGTAGAAAATTTGCATATAAAACATCTTGAACGTCACAAACAGTCAGTTTGGCAGAGTAAACTTTGTGTGTGTGTGTGTGGAACATCGGTACAGGCAGCGTGTCATCCATCAGATTTACAGAGCGGCTGACTGAAAATACAGAAGCTGCAGAAACACACGGCACAGACGAAGTCAGCGGCCATCTTGTCACGAGCTGTAAAAGCTGAAGCTCGCTGCTGTCAGGACAAAAGAACATTTCCTCTGAGTGTGTCTGCCTGTTCACTCAGCTGCTCTGCACTCTAATGAACTCTAATGAACTCTAATGAACTCTAATGAACTCTAATGAACTCTAATGAACAATGACACTCGGCTGTTACTGCTTCCACACTTCAAACTGCTGCTCTTGTGTGTGTGTGAGTCACTTAGACAAATGTCTGAACTTTTTAATAAAATAATCTGATTCATAATCAAGCTCATTAATCAAAGCAGCCGCAGCAACATTCTTTATTTTTCAATCAGGACTTTTCTGATTCTGACAAACGGAGACGTTAGACGTGTGCGGCTGTTAATCGAGAATTGTGGATGTTGTTGAAAGGTTTGTTCAGCGTTCTGGTAACTCGTTTGTTCGTTGAGTCTCCGTGACAGACGAGATGATGAAAGATGAATTATTAAGAGAAGCAGAAAGTATCCGGGACGTCACAAACTGAGTCTGCACGCTGTGAATCTCAGCTCTGTAATAAACGTATTATCCTTCATGTCGCCACATCAGAACTAAGTGAAGCGTTTAATGAGCTTCACACTGATGATCTGCATAGAAAATGCTGTTTCTGTTATTCACGCGTCATGACGAGCTTTCAAAGGATTCAGTGGCAGCTACGCTGAGGCTGCAGATTTACATTTAAACGTTACAGACGAAGAAGAAAATGTAGTCCAGCTCTGGTTTGTCTGTGAGCTTCACACTGAGTCTGCAGACAGTCTGAGGCTCATATGAAGGAGATAAATGGTCACATGCTGTGAATGAAGTGTTGACTGTGCAAAGCTTCTACATGGAAAAATAAAATGTATCTGATCAATGTGGATTCATAAAATCACATCACTGAGATGATTCTGAGTCTGAGTGTGAGAATGAATGTTTGTCTGTGTTTGAAGAAAGAAGCTGACGCTCATCCTGATTCTGAGCACAGAGCAGACGAAGCTGAAGGTCATGAGGTCAAACTGGACCATCGGGGTCAACTCTCAGTTTCTGTGAGCGACCGAGTGCCAGCCAACGGTTGGAGGGTGTGTGACCTCGGTCAGTGTGTGTGTGTGTGTGTGTTAATGAGTCAGTGTTTGATGTGTAAAGTGCAAATGAAACCTCAGCTCTGTGCAAACACGCATGTGGGGCCGTACATGTGCAAGGCATCATGGGAAATATCTGTGCACACACGAGGACAGCAGCAGAATGAAACACACACACCGCGGGTGTACTCACACACACCGCGAGTGTACTCACACACACCGCGGGTGTATTCACACACACCGCGAGTGTACTCACACACACCGCGGGTGTATTCACACACACCGCGAGTGTACTCACACACACCGCGGGTGTACTCACACACACCGCGAGTGTATTCACACACACCGCGAGTGTACTCACACACACCGCGAGTGTACTCACACACACCGCGGGTGTACTCACACAAGTGTACTGTGTGTGTTTCCTTTTGGGGGTTTTTTACCATCATTAGCTAAAAAAGTGAACGGGACAGGGGGCGGAGCTTAGTGTCGCTAACACAAGCTGATGACGGCTGTCTGTAGTGTTAAACTGACGTACAGTATCACTGACACTGCAGCAGCACAGACTTCAGGTGAGTCAGACCTCCTGCCGACTTTCAGCGTGTAAAGTTAAAAAGTGTGAGCGGGCAGAGAAGCAGGAGCTCCGTGCTGCTCTGCAGGTCACATGGTCAGTAAATCTTCTGTTGCTGTCACACGTGGAGTCTGACTCAGTGATCTGTGTAATGTACCTGAATGTCTGATCAAATGATTCTGAAGTCCACGTCGATTAAATGTGGATGAGAAATGATAAAAAGGGTTTTTCATGCTCCGCAGCCGCCTTCATGAACTCCAGCTAAACGCAGCGCTGCGTCATAATCTGAGAACGTTCCTTCAGCACACTGGGTGGATTGCATTAATTGCACTGCACAGCAGAGACGGGTGGAGGTTAGTGAGGCTCAGCTGTGAAATTCATTGTTTTAGCCAAATATTGATGAAGAGACCCGAGTCAGCTCCGGGTCACATGATCACATCACATGGTCACATGATCATAAGAATAAACATCACGTATTAAAGATGAAGAATCAGCCTGACGAGCAGCAACGTCGCGGACACGTTACATTCTTATGAACAAACACAATCAGTGTGTCTCGATTGAACGACCAGAAGAAGAAGTCCAAATGGAGTCTCTCTCACACACACACACACACACACACACACACACACACACACACACACACACAGTAATAAGACACAATGTGTGTATCAGGGATTTCGTGCTTCCAGTGCTAAGACATGAACTCATTGGTCTAAACTGCATATTGGTTGCTCAGGCACTTGTTTTCAGTCCTGAACCTCCCGATCAAACATGGACGTCCTCACGTTGGACGGGAAGGTCACATCGCTCTTCAGATTTAAAGGAACCTTCATTTGCACCGTGTTCTTCAGCCTCGTGCAAACCTCTTGACCCAGCTGGGCATAAAAAGGCGAACCGCTGTGAACGAGCTCTATTGCTTTGAGCTCAGAGGCGTCATTCATTCAGATAAAAGGCTTCCTGTGTGTGTGTGTGTGTGTGTCTCAGAAGCTGGACTCAGGGACTGTCTTTTTGCGTCCCAGCGAGGTTGTGCTGTAACGAGTCCTCTGCAGGGTGCCATAAGATGGCTTGTCAGCCGCCAGGCTGCGTGATGCTGGAGCTGACGTCATCCCGTTACGATGCAGAGACGCCGTCCTGCGCATGCTCTGCTCCGCCTTGGTGGGGATGTTGGAGGAGCTCTGGGAGCGCTTGATATCGGCCGTGCTGCGTCCCACCTTCCCGTTTGCCAGCTCGTCACCCGGATGACTGGAGCCATTCGACTTGCCTCCTTCCACCGCAGCTCCACCTGCTGCTCCATTGGACAGTGAGAGCCTAGAGAGGGTCCTTCGGCTTCCTTCCTCAGCTCCTTCTTTCCCTGACGCACCCTCCCTGGACTTCCTTGAGTCCTTGTCCTTCTTCAGGAAGTTTCCTTTGAAGAAGGAGAGCAGTCCCTCGTGGCTCTTGGGCACTTCTGTTTTCTTGGTTTTGGAGTTTCCTTCATGTGTACCGTGGTGTTCCCGATCAGCCCTGTCCCCTTTTTGTCTCCTCAGAGTCCCGTCATGAAGGCTGGGAGTGCTGTAGCTCGGCTGAACTCCAGTGCTGGAGCTTCTTTTTGTGTTGGCGTCGTGGGATGCTTTGGAGGAGCTCTGCTTCCTGGCCTCCTTCCTCCTGGTGAGGGTGTTACTGCTGGAGCTGCTGCTGATATTCGCGGTGCTCTCCTCTCGGGTCTGGCTCCCCTTGCTCCGCCTCATGCTGGTCGTCTTGAGCGACGGCCCTCCTCTGGCCCTCTGGGACCTGTGAGGACTCATAACCCGCCTGACCCACACAACTTATGCTCCCAACACTGGAAGATCGGACGTTGGTTGCAGACTGGCCCTCAGCGGCTTCCTTTGTGCTGCGTGACTCACTCATCAATGTGACTATTGGATCCTTCGTGCACCGGGCCGCCGGCCAGATTCCAGGTACTGCCACCAACTCCACATGGGGCAGGATCTTGCACAGGTGGAGGCACTGGATCGGGTTTCGTCTGTCCTTTGAACATAAGGACCAGCGCAGGGGAAACACTTTGCTCAGGGTGTCCTTGGTCTTGCTGGGAGTTCTCATGCTGACGCTGCGTCCCTGAAGACCCCGGAATGAACGGCCTGCTGTCAAAACCCGCCTAAAATCAAACAAAGGTTTCAGTTTAAGACCAAACACAGAACAACCATCTAAACCGACGATGCTGCGGCTCCCTTACCTCGTTCCTCTTAGAATCATTGCTAAGGAAGACCGGAGACTCGGGGGAGTCGGGTATGGAAGAGGGGCAGGTCGTGGAGGATCGAGACACCAGGCTGCCTCTCTTACTGTCCCTGTGAGCCGGATTAACCAGTGGTCTGACATCGACGAGCTCGTGGATCCTGTGAGGGGAAAGGATCAGAGGAGAGTTAGTTTTAGTCTCCACCTTTGCTGAAGTTGTGTTGGACTTCTAACTTGATGATACGTCGGTTCCTTTTCTACGTATCCACAATGCAACTGGACCCTTAAGCTGTAAGCACCAGTCTCTCTTCATTAGCTGAAGGAAATCATATTCCTTCTTTCCTCTCTGACGTCTTAGACTCATCGCTCATGATTTCAGTGTTTGGCTTACAGCGGTGACAGCTCTGCAGAAAGCCAATTACAGACTTTATTTAAAGCATCTGAAGACTGATGCCTCACGTCTGAATCGTCTTTATTATTGCCCTTATTTGCATCTGTGACTCGCTTCCTCTGGAAAAAAGGGAATAAAGAGTAGAAAGAGTAGATCATGGTGAACTCTGCACGTTCACTGAGAACGACTGACTGTCGAGCAGAATCGTAGTTATCACATGATGAAGTTTGGAGACGTAAACAGCAAAGAAACCTCTGAAGAGTTCATCGATTTTAAGATGTGAGTCAGATGAAAGTCTTCATCTAACAGACTCTCCATGCATGGACACGTCTCTGCAGCCTTCACTGAGAGACATGAGGTCCAAACGTCTGAGGCTACAGCAGAGACACAGCAGTGAATAAACCAGGTGACCGTCACACCCATGTTCTCCCACCATGAGGACATCAGGTGTCCAAAGAGCTCCTGAACATCCAACACTGAACTTCCTCAGTCCTCCTCCTCTTCCTCCTCCTCTTCCTCCTCCTCCTCCTCGTCCTCCTCTTCCTCCTCCTCCTCCTCCTCCTCCTCCTCCATCATCATATAATTCTCCCTCCGTCCGTCTCCTCACATACACTCTTTTATCTCAAACCTGGATTCATCAACAGGTATTTTTAACTCAGTGTTTCCCGTCCTGAAGGTTTCTTTCTGATCGTGCTTTGAATTCAGCTGATCCAGTTTCTGCAGAGCGGTTCAGACTCCTGACAAATCTTGAGTCTTTGACAGTTTGATGCTGACAGACATCTCTCTGCTCTCTTTGCCTGGACTGAAGTGAGTGACAGACCAACAGGTGATGAGATGTTCTAAATCGACACTGTGTCAGAGTTTAAATCGTGTTGCTGCTCTGCTGTCTTCACTCTGTTTCACTTCACACTGATCAGTTTGTTTGTTGTTCCTATGCATGCAGCACACACACTCACACACACACTCACACACACATCACGGTGTTTGTTTTGTGCTGAACACACACAGCGGCTTAGTGCACTTCACACTTTGGGCTTTAAACATGCAGCTTGTCGTTCAGTCTGCTGCAGCGAGCTGAGTGGGAACAGATGGACGGATCATTTTTATTATGACGGCGAGCGAGGAAGAGACGCGTGAACAAACTGTACCGGGCTGCCGTCACTGATGGCTCTTCCATGTACTGACACCTGCACACAGGGTCATGCAGAGTTCATGATGTTAAAGCTTTACATTCATGCTTAGAGGCTTTGTAACATTTGTAGTATCCGTAATGTCGAGCCCTGCACAGGGCGGCCAAGTTCACCTCCATGTACACGACTAACATCTGACCTTTTCCTCCGTGCACAGCTTTGCCGGCGGCAGTTCGCCTGTTGAGAGTTCCCAACACTGCACGCGATCGACAGACGCTGCTCTGCATCTTTTCACTGCACGCTCAACCTTTTTTATATTTCTTGACTTTCTATTGAGCAAAACAGAACAGATCAATATTCTGCACCATCCTTACTGAAGCAGCACAGCTCTGCAGCCTTTCATTCTGGTGGCTGCTGTGCACGGATCCACACTCGCTCAGGACTTCAGTACCCAGGCTGCAGGCTGACTGCCCCCCTGACCGAGCAGGCCTGCACTCAGTGGGTTTGTTCTAAGTTTGTCTTTGATGCTGACAGAGTCGATACAAGGCTTCTGCTGATGGAGGCACGGCGCTGCACCGAGCACACAACAGTGTTTTTATTTCATGGTGCACTGTTTTAATTTGCAGCAGTGAGTCCAGAGAAAATGTTCAGCTTCATAATGGAGATGTTTTTGCTTTAAAATCCAGCAGAGCAGAAGCTTCTGTTATCGTGCTGGACCTCCACTGAAAGCTGCTTTGGATAAAAGCGTCAGCTAAATGACTACATGCACGTTTTCTGTCTCCCAGCTGTCTGCTGAGTCATGATTAATGTACCTGAGTCATGATTAATGTACCTGAGTCATGATTAATGTACCTGAGTCATGATTAATGCACTCTGTGTCTTTGTGAGTGTTTCATCAATCAGAAATCTCTGAATGACTTAGATGTGCTTGTAGTGGCTGCTAACGTGACACAGAACATTAAATATCTTCAGAGACGTTACAGTAATAATTCTGTTCCTCCTGCCTCGTACACAGACGAGCTAACGTTTGCACCCACTCGTCTCGACTCTGAGCTCCGTTATGAAGTCCATCCTGATGTTTTGAACAAAGGTTTCTCTGTGTTTGCTCCCCTCTGATAAATCCAGTGCTGTCCTCTGAATCTATCACACTGCTGAGCAGATGAGTCTGCAGTCCACACTGACTGTCCTCACTTCTACTTCCTCACGTTGCTGCTTAAAACCTTTTGTTGGAGGTCAGAAGTTCACTGTAACTACAGCAGAGCACAGGTGAGGAGCTAACAGCGTCTCCAAGAGTCCAAAGAAGAGACAGAAGACTTTCTGCAGATGGTCAGAGTTTAAACTCGTTCTGAAGCTCTAAGATAAAGTTAAACTCAAGTTAGCTGCAGAGCTGAAGTCAAGACTAAACACTGAGTTTCTATGGACTCTTCTAAATGAACACATCCATTCAAACAGAGGGAACTCTCTCTTCATGCCTACCTCTGACGGAGCAGCTGGCCGACCATGGAGGAATGGTGTTGCGTCTCTGGTAGAAAAGGATGTAGGCTCCTCGTGTGCACACTTCTTCCTCGGGCACCAAGTCGACGCTGCTGTCGTCGTAGCTGTACCACTGTCCATCCACCGAGTTCCTGCAGTAAGCTGGAGGAGAAAATGACGGTGAGTGAATGAAGCCCACACACACACACACACACACCTCTGCTCGGCTCCTGGGTGAGCATGCCTCCTCTCCAACACCCACCCAACAGCTGCACATCAACGCGTCCTCGAGAGTTTCCCTGTTACACGTCACTTTGGATAAAGAACGACGGCTCTGTTCTGCAGTCTCACGTGACGATGACAGTGCTGCTGCAAACTCAGTGTGGTTTCATAAAAATGGAGCTTCATGAGCTTCATGAGCTTCATGAGCTTCATGAGCTTCATTGAGCTTCATGAGCTTCATGAGCTTCATGAGCTTCATGAGCTTCATGAGCTTCATGAGCTTCATGAGCTCGTCATGAAGACGAGATGAACGAGGCTCATTCATCATCGTGTCATTGCTGCTGTTGACAGATGCAAACATCATTTTTAACTTTTGTTTTTGGGGCATGAGGCTCCCACCTCCGCCTCCGCCTCCACCTCCACCTCCACCTCCACCTCCACCTCCACCTCCACCTCCACCCAAATCATTTCCTTGGAAATTATTCAGGATATATTTTATTCAGATTTCAGGTTTGATTCACTGACAGGAAACTATCAGCAGTAAACTCAGATAGTTTCATTCCTCCGCCTGCACCGTTGATTGTGTGTTTTCATCTTGGCTGACTGCTCGTACTCGAGGAGGGTAGACCTCGTTACCCGGGCTGTCTTCTGAAAATCCTCCACGAGCTGGCAGTCTGGCAGTTACTGGAAACCCGGATTACAGTGAAGCGACGGTGCTGGACGTAGCACAGTTCACTGAGCCCACGTGTAGCGGCCGCTGGAGACAGACGGACCTCAGGACAGCAGCTCGGAGGTTTAAATGTTTAAATGTTTGTGCTGCTGTCGCTGATGATCGCTGAATAAATCCAGGTTCAAACTTTCAAAGGTTTTTACAGTTTATCTCTCCATAAATCGAAAATAATATATAATATAGGATTGTGAATGATGTATGAACACAGCTCTCAGAGGTAAGTCAGTCAGTCAATCATCAGACAGGCCGAGCAGCGTCAGACAAAATGCTGTCGTGCTTTTCAAAAGCAAAGACACGGTGATTCAAGTCCTTTCCTTGAAAACACAGTCACACTGTTACAGTCAGGGACAGAAGAGCACTGACAACGTTAAGTGGTGACTAACAAGGTGAGATGTTTGATTCTGCACCTTCGTTATCCAGTGGAGGAAACGTGTTGCTGTCAGACTCTGAAGTTACCTTCAGATTCAGTGCTGAATCAGATTAAAGAGGAGGAAAGAGTCCAGGCGCTCCTTACCGGTGTAATGTCCTCCGTGCATCCCTCCGTGATGGTTGCACACAGCGTACAGGTCGTACAGGTAGTCGTGGGGCAGGATCATGTCGGCAGGCTGGAGGAGGTGCTGCTTCCAGCCGCCCAGGTTAGGTTCCTCATACTCTGACTCCTCTTCACCACGTGTGGGGCCATGTCCAGACCAGTCAGGGGAAACGCACCAGGGTGGACAACTTGTTCCTCCGCTCGCCGACCTGTCCAACCAGATGTTATTCATATACACAGTATGAATATGTGCAGGCAGGAGGAACAACACAATCTATGGACATGTTTAGATCGTCTCTGAGTGAGACTGTAACTGCACACACACACACACACACACACACACACACACACACACACACACACACACACACACACACACACCACCAAGGCAGACTTCATTTGAATGTCAAGGCTGAGAAACGTCCCTCTGACAGAGGCTGAGCAGGCAGGCTGCTGCCTGATGTGGTTGGCTGTTGTTTGACCCACGGGAGCTAATTGGACCGAACATGGTGCCACCTGCTCGGGAGGCCACAGAGAGGCGGAGCGGTGCCAATCAAGCACTGAACAAAGGTGGAGGCAGAGCTGAGATTCAGCACTGAGAAATAAAGATACTGACGGGAAGCAACATGATTTCACAAAGAACCAAAGAGGTTCTTCAGGGAGAAAGTTCTTTGAGGAACCCGCTGGGTCAGGAAACAACCCAAGAAATCAGCTGACACATCCCGACACTACCCGGCTCTCAAACAGGAGTCGGCAGCAGGCTGCTCACACACACACATATTTTATTACATTGTGTGAAGCCATGAAGACAACATGATCACCGTCACCGTCGGCTCGTCATGCCAGAGACAGACGATGTTTGGGCAGAGAGGACTGACCGGGTCACAGACACTTTTCCACTGAGACTCTAAATCAACAGATTTTTTTATTCATAACTTTCCAGGAAACTGACCTACAGCACGTTATGTTGTGTGGCTGAGTGTGGGACGCTTCCATTTTATTTTGAAAAGCTGGTGTCATGAAGAGGAATGCTGTGGATCACACATCCGTTATAAAGCTGACCTGAGGTTGCAGCATCAGAACTATGAACACATTCTGCAGACTCAGAGTCAAACTCAAGTTATCTTCTTTAAAATGAAAAACAACTTGTGATGGTCAGTTTCTGTTCCTGAGCTCGAGCTGTTGGTCATCATGTTTGAAGGAACAAACGCTTCTGCAGGCGTCTGCAGGGTCAACAGAAGCTCCAGCTAAACTTAGTCAGGAAGTGATGAAGACATAAACGTAGCTCAGCCAGTGTCGTGCCAGAACCAGAGCCGGGCGGGTGAGCAGAGCAGCTAACCCGGAGTGTTTTGTTGGAGGAGAGTGTGACAGTGTGTGACGTTAGCTCAGACTATCTTCACTCTGGTTCATCCGCCTGTGTGGAGCAGTGAGTAACTGAGGTGGCAGCCTCCACCTGCAGCCGTCTGTGGACGCCCAGAGCTCCACGACTTCACATTTATACAGAGAGCAGACAGAAAAGAGACTGATGGAGGAAAGAGCTGAAAAATGAGCGTCCAGCTGTGAACCCGGCCAGCAGGTCGCTCTCATCGAACCAGCATTCAGAAAACAAACTTCAGAAGCTGTTTGGAGTTGAAGTGAGATCCAGCTACACTTCTTCTGAAGCTCGGGTCAACTTGAAGAACAGCCAACCGAGTCTGAGTGTCCATCGACGAGGCTGACCTGCATGCAGCCGAGCAGCGAGGACAGATCCTGACACGGTGTGTGTTAGCAAACACTAATTACTAGCAGAGTTTATTCACCCTCCTGCAGAGTGTGTGTTCTGTAAGTTCATGCTCAGTGTTACGAACACACACAGTCATGGTGAGACTGCCTGTCTGTCTCTCCACCAGGTCATCCAGTCACATCATTACTCCACCAGCCCTGCATGAACCTCCGCCTGCGCCTCCATCACTCCCTCTGGCTCTGTCACTAAACTCTTATATTCTTCTCACCCTCTGATTGGACAGATTCATGAATACACAGAAGATTACAGATCATATAAATCAGTCATGATTGTGACCTGAAGCTCTGTAAGTGTGCAGAGGATTTCATGTGTGTGTGTGCCGCCCAGGAGAAGCTCTCAGAGTGACGGACAGGAGCTCTCTCACCTCAAACACTCGGGGTTAATTCAGTGCAGTGTGTGTGTGTGGTGTGTGTGTGTGTGTGTGTGTGTGTGTGTGTGTGTGTGTGTGTGAGGTTACAGATGGAGATGAGGATGGAGGATTCTCCGGTCTCTGAGCTCTGCAGCGTTAAGATGCTGCATGTCGGCTAACGAGCGCCGTAACTAACGACCTGAGGTCAGAGGTGTCGTTCATACAAACAGGAAGCAGACTCATCTCGTTAAAGGCGGAGCCTCTCAGACTGTCTGGTTCTCCACCTCTGCTGTGTGATGAACTGACGGTTGTTGTCATGCAGAGAGCAAAGATGTCCAACATGAGGCGAAGTGACCGTGGAGACATAAAGACTCTGTGACGATGATCTGCAGACTTTGATGAAAACATGTTCATGTTCAGGGTGGATGAAGAATTTCACTGGAAATATTTAATCAGCTTCTTTATTACTCCACCAACAAAAAGCTGATTTTCACCCACACAACAAACTGCTGGAGACACACACACACACACACACATGTGAGGATGTGTGTGTTCAGACGGATAATCTGACTACAATCAGCAGGAAGTGTTTAAAGAGAGGAACTGTGAGGAAGCTGCACGCCGCCGAGGAGGAAGACTGACGCACGTCGAGACTCAACAAGATTTATGCTGAAAACTGTGGATATATTTAGTATTGAAAACTCGCTGTGTGTGTTTGAATCAGCAGTTTTTAAGGAGCTGCCACACTGAATCTTAAACTTGTTGGTGTGTGTTGAGGAGAGCTGCCGCCGCCGTGTACGACGTGATGAAAAATGAAAGCATTGTTCCTTTTATGAATCTGTGCAGGACAAAATG
>CM024789.1:580491-615491 GCA_014281875.1 Nibea albiflora
GTGTGTGTCTCTCTCTCTTTCTCTCTGTCTCTCTCTCTCTGTCTTTGTGTGTCTCTCTCTCTCTCTGTCTCTCTCTCTCTGTGTCTCTCTGTCCCTGTCTGTGTGTGTGTGTCTCTGTGTCTCTCTCTCTCTCTCTCTATCTTTGTGTGTGTGTCTCTCTCTCTCTCTGTCTCTCTCTGTGTCTCTCTCTGTCTGTGTGTGTCTCTCTCTCTCTGTCCCTCTCTCTGTGTGTCTCTCTCTGTGTGTGTCTCTCTGTCTCCCTCTGTGTGTGTGTCTCTCTCTCTCTCTCTCTCTCTCTCTCTCTCTCTTTCTGTCTCTCTCTCTCTCTCTCTCTCAGAGGACAGAGGACCTTCCTCCTCTCACAGTGAAGGTAAAGCTGCTGTATTTTGTATGGAAGCCCTGACAGACCAAATGTAGTTTTTGTTTGTTTGTTTTCAGTTTGTTTTCCTTGATTCATCAAATTGGCGACTGGGGATTGGTGGGTCACATCAGGTGCTGCTCCAATCTTGGTCTTCCAGGCCTCCAAGAAGGGATGATGAAGGTGGCCGTGCCACCTTCAGGCCTAGCAGGGGGCAGCAAGCAGACTTTGCAAGAATCACACACTACAAGCAAAGTGCTTGTAACAGATTGGATACACAGATTGAACATTGATAATGGATGTGGTTGAATAGTCTATTTTGTTTATGAAGCTGTTGTGGATAAATTGCTGAAATCAATGGTCAAAGGTCAATGGTGAGGTGTTCAGGAGTCTCTGATGTCTGAGGCTGTATAGTTTAATGACACTTGACCAAGGAGAATTAGAGACACTCTCAAAGTACATCAGAAGTTTCTGAGTCTATCTCACGTTCTACTGATCTCGTGCTGGTGGTCAGACTTTAAACCCAGAGATAACACCACAAACATGATACGCCCAGAATCAGTCAAAGAGAATGTCTTTACCCATGTTAGCGTTACCATCAGCACATTCCAGTCTGGAGACACTGTTGTCTGTTCATGTTAAAGAAATGTCAATGTTTAGCCATCTATTATGTCTGTGAAGGCAAAGAATGTTCAACTGATGTTTTGATGTATTAAATAAGTGATGCTCATGAAAGAAGATGCATCTATAGACATGCAGTCTGTTATTTTTTCCATTCTTGTCACAGATGGGATTGTTCCAGTGCCAAAGCCACGACACATCTCATATTACCAGCAGCTGCTACAATCAAACCTCAAGGATAAGTTTATGTGTGCACAGCAGGGGTGGTTACAGAAGAAGGATGAGGAACGTCTGGTTGATATCTACACAGAGCTGTACATCACAGCTGGGGGTGACATCCACATCAACACACAGCATGAGGTCATACAGATTGAGGTGGTGGTGAAGCCAGCAGATACAGAGAAATCAATTCAACCCAGTGAGATGTTCAAACCTCCCTCTGGAAAAAGAAAGACCCATAAGAACAGTGCTGACCACTGGAATCGCAGGAATTGGAAAAACTGTTCTCGTGAACAAAGTTGTGTTGGACTGGGCTGAAGGAAGAGCCAATCAGGATGTGCATCTCATATTCCCCTTCACCTTTCGCCAGCTGAACTTAAAGAAGGGACAAAAGTTTTCTCTGACACAGCTCATTCGTGGATATATCACAGAGGCCAGAGGCATCCCAGAAGAAGCTCTTGATTACATCTTTACAACTCTGCAGTCATCAGGAATCACCAACTATGACAGAAGTGAATTCAAAGTTCTGTTTGTTTTGGATGGACTGGATGAGAGCCGACTTCAACTGGACTGCTCTACCAATAAAAACCAGGCAGTTAGATTTGATGTTACAGAGTTGACCTCAGTGGATGAGCTGCTGACAAACCTCATCAAGAGAAAACTGCTTCCCTCTGCTCGCCTCTGGATAACCACACGACCTGCAGCAGCCAATCAGATCCATTCTGATTTTGTCGACATCATGACAGAGGTCAGAGGGTTCACTGACCCACAGAAGGACGAGTACTTCAAGAAGAGATTCAGAGACAAGAAGCAAGCCAGCAAACTCATCTCCCACATCAAGATATCACGAAGCCTCCACATCATGTGCCACATCCCAGTCTTCTGCTGGATCACTGCTACAGTTCTGGAGGATCTGATGAAGACCAGAGAGGGAGGAGAGCTGCCCAAGACCCTGACTGAGATGTACACAGAATTCCTGGTGTTTCAGACTGATCAGACAAAAGACAGGAATAACCAAAAGCAGTGCATTCAGTACATCAAGTCATTAGCAAAACTGGCATTACAGCAGCTGGAAAAGGGCAACCTGATCTTCTACGAGAAAGACCTAAAAGAGAGTGGCTTTGATGTCAGAGGAGCCTCAGTGTGTTCAGGAGTGTTCACAGAGATCTTTAAAGAAGAACGTGGGAAGAAGAAAGAAGATGACAAGATGTTTAGCTTCATCCAATCTGAGTGTTCAGGAGTTTTTGGCAGCTCTACATGTAGAGAGAGGAAACTCATTACAGATGCAAGAATGTGATGTCTGAACCAGGGCAAACGTTTGGTGAACGTGTGCGACTGTTTTTCAGCAAAACATCTGTGACAGAGGTCCACAGGTTTGCTATTGACAAGGCCTTACAGAGTCCAAATGGACACCTGGACTTGTTCCTCCGCTTCCTCCTGGGTCTTTCTCTGGAGACCAATCAGACCAATCTCCCTGAAGGCCTACTGAACAAGAAAGAAGCTCACGGACCAATCAGGAAACAGTCGAGTACATCAAGAAGAAGATCAGTGAGAATCTGTCTGCAGAGAGAACCATCAATCTGTTCCACTGTCTGAATGAACTGAATGATCTTTCTCTAGTGGAGGAGATCCAACAGTACCTGAGTTCAGGAAGTCTCTCCACAGATAAACTGACTCCTGCTCAGTGGTCAGCTCTGGTCTTCATCTTACTGTCATCAGACAAAGATCTGGACGAGTTTGACCTGAAGAAGTTCTCTGCTTCAGAGGAGGCTCTTCTGAGGCTGCTGCCATTGGTCAAAGCCTCCAACAAAGCTCTGTAAGTGCACCAAGATCCAAAGATAATAACTGTATCATATATAATCATTTATATATCTATAAATCTATTTATGTTAATAAATCTGTAACAAATTGATGTCTTCAACTTATAAGATCTAACGATCTGCTCAAATGATTGTTTATTGGATAAATTGAACTTAAAATAGTTTCTTTGATTCAACCTTTACAGATTAATGTAGCCATGCAAGACAAAAAAAGCAGTTTGTTCATTAGGATAGAATTTAGGATAAAATAAATTTCTGTAGATTGTCATAATCCTAGATTTCTTTTTTTAAATTGCTATTAATTTAATTTAATTTGTTTTCTGTAACATATTTAATTAAAACACTAATCATCAAAAAAGAAAAGAAGAAATGTGAAATGTTATATGTATTTTGTCAGTGGCAGAAACAGCAACAGTATCTATCTCTTCAGGTTGAGTGGCTGTAATCTGTCAGAGAGAAGCTGTGAAGCTCTGTCATCAGTTCTCAGCTCCCAGTCTTCACGTCTGAGAGAGCTGGACCTGAGTAACAATGACCTGAAGGATTCAGGAGTAAAGCTGCTCTCTGCTGGACTGGAGAGTCCACACTGTACACTGGAGACTCTCAGGTCAGATCACACTGTGATGCATTTGTGTAACACTGTTTCAAGGTTGATAAAGGTAAACATTTAAAAGACACGTATTCCTTTGGCTACTGCTGTGTCACTGATGATGATATATCTGCACTTTGAATCTTGATAAATTTACTGAACTGATACTGAATATGTCTGGGATTTTAAATTAAAACATAAAGGTAAAAGTGTTTAATTTTGTTTTCAATCAGGTTAAAGATATCACAATTTCAGTTGATAAATATACTGTACTAAAGCTGAACATATCTGGCATATTAAAGTAAAACATAATAGTTAAAGTGATTCATTTTATTTTTAATTAGGTTGCATCAAACCAGGCTCACAGAGAAATGCTGTCAGGAGTTCTCTTCAGTTCTCAGCTCCCAGTCCTCACGTCTGAGAGAGCTGGACCTGAGTAACAACGACCTGAAGGATTCAGGAGTGAAGCTGCTCTCTGCTGGACTGAAGAGTCCACACTGTACACTGGAGACTCTCAGGTCAGTTCACACCGTGACACATTTGTGGTGCAATGGTAACACTGCTGCCTGTTCCTGTTGCCTGTATGTTCATATGATCACACCATAGCCCAATGAATGTGAGTGTAAATAGTTTGTCTTTATACCAGTCCCACTCACAGTATAAAGAATGGACAGCACATGAGTGAAGTCCCCACATGTTTCTGAAGCACTGTTTTTAAACTTAAAATATGTGGTGTTGGCCACCACCATGTTGGCTGTCTTGCCTCTTCTGTCTCCTGGCTAAACTAACAACTGGCAAACATGATCATGGGTGGACCTGAGGTGGGCTGAATGGAGCCTGGATGCTCTAGTAAGTAATCTGTAATGGCACCCACCTGTCAATCAATGCATCCATTTGAATAGGTGAACTGTAAACAGGTTTATTTCTGCTGTGAAGTTAGATATTTTGGAGACTGACTCACTTCTGTAGCCTCAAGCAGCTGCTTAAGGGATTAGAGTTTTTAGCACTTCTGCATTGGTTTAATTTCCCAGCCACAAAAGTTGTTGCTTAGTCAGTCCTGCGATGAAGTGGCGTCTTGTCCAGGGTGCACCCCACCTCTCACCCATTGCCAGCTTCCCCCTGTGACCCTGATAAGAAGAAGCAGTTATAAGAGATGAATTCATTAGCAAGGAACACGGCATCAACGGGTAAGTTTGAAAGATTTATTTATAACAAACGAAATGAGGATGTGCTGTGGTCGTGGATCTTCAAATGCGTTGAGTTGAGGCTTCAAAAAGGGAATCTGCCGTACCGCCCAGGCATGGCACCACATGACCGGACTCCAAAATGAATAATGGTTCGGTCGGAGTGGACCTTTGGAGTTTTCTGAACAACAAGTTTTTTGTCAAGACTTTGAAAGGATTCAGTGGCAGTTGGAATCTGAAGAAGACCGGTGTCGGTCTGCCTGATGCATTTGTTTTAGTTTGTTTTCGTTGGAAGACCAAGGCATCTTCGGAAAACTGGAAGAGGTCTGAAATGCAGGCGTGATGGCTTGGGTTGAAGAGGAGTGTGGATGCTGTGAATCTGTAAAAGGCTGGGAGGAATGGGGCTTCTGGAGTATGGGCGACATGGGGAACACCATAACCAGAGGGATGGGAGATGCAAGCGTTACGATTGTGGATGGGAGGATTGAAGGTGGCGGATCGTTGTTGAGCTAAAGAGTATTGTGAAGGAAGCTGCTGGGATGGAAGAAGAAGGCTGAAAGCCAGCATAGCACTGCCGAAGGATCTGGCTGATGTGGGCAGCAGGTGGCACTGGTATCCCCACTGCGGTCAGCTTCTGTAACTGCTCCCAGTGGGCAGAAGGTGGTGCTGGCATCCTGGTGCCAAATGCCCCTGCCACAGTCAGCTGCTGTAATAGCTGCAAGGGGGCTGCAGGTGGCACTGGCATCTTGGAGCCAAATCCCGCCGTCATGATCAGCTGCTGTAACTGCTGCAAAGAGGCAGCAGGTGGTGCTGGCATCCCAGTGCCCCTGCTGTAGTCGACTGTTGCAGTTGCTGACGGTGGGCTGAAAGTGGCGCCAGTATTCCCATGTTGGAAGTCCCTGCTGGGTCAGCTGCTGTAAGGTGGCACTGGAGCTTGCCTGCCATAGGGTGGCTTGGCTGCTCGAGGTAGTGATTTGCCATTTAAGAGGAAGTGGGGGGACCTTGGGAGGGGTGCTGGAGGGATGTTGCAGTTGTGGCCTTTTTTGTTTTAGCAGCAGAAACCCGTGTCTTCCTATTCTGTTGGTTTCCTGCAGTCCCGCTCCCTTCGACTGGAGCTGTGATGTCACGTCGGCTGCGTGTGACTTGGCGCTGCGTGATGACCACGGGTGGACCTGAGAAGAATTGTTGTTGCTGGAACTGTTAATGCAGCGTGCCATCATGAGGTTATTGAAAAGTTTTGCCCTGTTGCCGGCTCTGTAGATACCTTTATCCTTCAGTGTTTTCTGCAGGGATGCTACTGTCCAGTAGAAGATGATCAGCATGGCTTCATGGCCGGGAGACCTGGCTGGAGCGTGGCGGTGTTGAGCCCGGCTGCATGTGGTGATGAGGCTGGGGTAGGTGAAATGGCATGGGGTTGAGGTCCGTCTAGGAGGCATCGAGAAAGGTTGATGGCGGCTGCGGGATCTTGAGCCTGTTCTTCCTCACCTCTCTGGAGAAGGTGGACTGGGAGATGTGGAGAAGTTGTCGGAAGAGTAATGCAGATGTTCTGAAGTGATGAACCATGAGGGATCTGGAATGCAGAAGGGATGGTGCATTCCTGGGTTTGGCTAAGGAGAGCGTGGTCTCGGGCACTGATGTGTCTGAGAAGTTTCTGACTCCTGCTGGCATTGGTTGATGTGAATAATTGAGGGGACCAAGCTGATTCAGCTGGAACAGGTCGTCATCTGAAGGGGACAGCAACATGCAATCCATATTGGGACGGGTGAGTAGATTTGGCTCTTTCGAGAAACAATTTAACTTTTAGTTATGGTGCTATGGTACAAGAACAAAACAGAGGACATGGTTAGGCATGGACTTATGATGCTGTCGGTAGGGGTGTGATTGTTGTGATGTTCCAGCTCCTGAATCTTGTATGTATAATTTATTTCCCTGTTGATAGAAAAAACAAACATGTTTACATGCTGACAAAATCAATTTGGATGACATGTATTCCTTTTAGTTTGATAATGATATATATGCACACTAAATGATGGGGAAAATTCCAAAAATTGACTTGATAAATATACTGAACATATCTGGTATGTTAAATTAAAACATAAAGGTAAAAGTGTTTCATTTTGTTTATAATCAGGTTAAATCAAACCAGGCTCACAGAGAAATGCTCTCAGAAGTTGTCATCAGTTCTCAGCTCCCAGTCCTCACGTCTGAGAGAGCTGGACCTGAGTAACAATGACCTGAAGGATTCAGGAGGGAAGCTGCTCTCTGCTGGACTGGAGAGTCCACACTGTACACTGGAGGCTCTCAGGTTGGATCACACTGTGATGCGTTTGTGTAACACTGTGTTTCTCTGCTGATAAGACAAACATACATTTTTACTGACAAAGCGCATTTGACAGATTCATTCATTTGGCTTCTGCTGTGTCATTGATAAATATACATCTGCCCTTCGAATCATAAGGTTCCACAATTTCAGTTGATAAATATACTGTACTAAAGCTGAATGTATCTGGTATATTAAAATAAAAGTTAAAGTGATTCATTTTATTTTTAATCAGGTTGCATCAAACCAGGCTCACAGAGAAATGCTGTCAGGAGTTATCTTCAGTTCTCAGCTCCCAGTCCTCACGTCTGAGAGAGCTGGACCTGAGTAACAACGACCTGAAGGATTCAGGAGTGAAGCTGCTCTCTGCTGGACTGGAGAGTCCACACTGCACACTGGAGACTCTCAGGTCAGATCACACTGTGATGTATTTGAGTTCCACTTTATTTCCATGTTGTTAAAAAAACAAACAACTGACTAACACGTATTCCTTTGGCTTCTAATGTGTCATTGATGATCACATATCTCCACTTTGAATCATGAGAATATTCCAGAAATTAATTTGATAAATACACTGAACTGATACTGAACATATCCTGGATGTTAAAGTAAAACATAAAGCAAACATTTTTCATTTTGTTTTAACCAGATTAAATCAAACCAGGCTCACAGAGAAATGCTGTCAGGAGTTCTCATCAGTTCTCAGCTCCCAGTCCTCACGTCTGAGAGAGCTGGACCTGAGTAACAATGACCTGAAGGATTCAGGAGTGAAGCTGCTCTCTGCTGGACTGGAGAGTCCACACTGCACACTGGAGACTCTCAGGTCAGGTCACACTGTGATGCGTTTGTGTAACACTGTTTCAATGTTGGTAAAGGTAAACATTTACAGACATGTATTCCTTTGGCTACTGTGTTGTCACTGATGATGATATATCTGAATTTTGAATTAGAATATTCCACAGATTCACTTGATAAATATGCTGAAGTGATACTGAACACAACTGACATGTTAAAGTAAAACATAAAGATAAGTGTTTAATTTTAATTTTTAACCAGGTTAAATCAAACCAGGCTCACAGAGAAATGCTGTCAGGAGTTCTCATCAGTTCTCAGCTCCCAGTCCTCACGTCTGAGAGAGCTGGACCTGAGTAACAATGACCTGAAGGATTCAGGAGTGAAAGCTGCTCTCTGCTGGACTGGAGAGTCCACACTGTACACTGGAGACTCTCAGGTCAGATCACACTGTGATACCTTTATGTATGATTTAGCAGCTGTTTAACAGATGACTCTCTAATTGCTGCTTGACACACGAGTTATTGATTACATAATACCTCCTGTACCATGAAGAATAGAATTTAAAATCCTGCAGCACAGATTTTCTCTGAACCTCTGGGAATGAAGATTAAAATGTATTCTAATTCTGCTACAAAGGCAAGAAAAACATTTATCAACATGGATTCATATTTATTCATATCAACAATGGATCAAATTAGTAATGGTAGTAAGTTGTGGTAGTGTGTTGTAAATGTAAACAAAGTTATTCTCCTCTTGTGGTGTCTTCTCTGATCATGTCACCTCAGTTGCCTGGTCGTGCCGCTTTCACATCATAAGACTTACCTAATTCAACATGCTACCCAACATCTAATACAGGCTGTGGTCATCTTACAAGTTGATTACTGTAATGCCCTTGTGATGGGCCTCCCAGCCTGCACAGTGAAACCCTTTTACATGATCCAGAACATGGTGGTGTGCCTGGTCTTCAACCAACCCAAAAGGTCACACGTTACCCTGCTACTCATCAAGCTCCACTGCTACCTGTAGCAGCCCACAGTAAATACAAACATACATTGTTGCAAGTGTTGATGAATAAATAACAGGCAGAGTCAGGCTGTGTCTCTCAGAAATGTGTCTTCACCGGCTGTGCACATAACAGAACTGAGGCATGTTACGTATACATACATGCCCCAGGGGGAGTTGTTGGCTGCATAATCACCCTACAACATCTCCCTTCGTTTAGCAACACACAATACAAAACAACATCAAAATAGTGCAATGGAAATTATGCATCAAGAAGAGACTGAAATTCAACATCAACCAGCACTGTTGCATAACAATAACAAACAGAATAGTAGCATCAGAGCACTGTGTGTCTTCGAATCTGAGCGAGGAGTTGGCTGCTGACGTTTCTGTAGACTGTTTGCTTCCCCATTGGACTCCTGAGCGTTGCCGCCTGCACCGGCTTCTCTGCCTTGTTGAGTCCGGTCGCAAGCAAATAATCTTCAAACTCGACGAGCAAAAGTTAGCCCAGTTGCTGTGAAGATCCCCGGGCATCTTCATGGGCTCTGGTGGCAGGATGTTGGAAGCTATCGTCTTGACATGAGGCTAATGCTAGCAGGCTAACTGAAGCTTCTAACTAAGCCTATCAAAACAAATAAACGTACTCTGTTCCAGCGACAGGGAACGTCAGACTCACTCTGCGTTCCAATACAGCTTCTGACACCATGTTGTAAGTGTTGATAATAAAATAAAGAACAGGCAGAGTCAGGCTGTGTCTCCCAGAAACGTGTATTCACCGGCTGTGCACATAACAGAATTGAGGCAGGTTACTTGTTGCATGCACATATACATACATGTCCCCAGGAGCGAGCTGTTGGCTGCATAACATCACCCTACAACATACATTTCTAATGCTGACTACAAAGTAGTCTCTGGTACTGCACTTACCTACTTGAACACCCTTATACAGGCATATGTTACCTCATATCTGTTACGTGGTAAGACTGTAGATTTTGTCTTATCCTCCATTGAAAGGGTGTGTGTGTGTGTGTGTGTGTGTGTGTGTGTGTGTGTGTGTGTGTGTGTGTCCAGGCTGTCAGGCTGTCTGATCACAGAGGAAGGTTGTACTTCTCTGGCTTCAGCTCTGAAGTCCAACCCCTCCCATCTGAGAGAGCTGGACCTGAGCTACAATCATCCAGGAGAGTCCGGAGTGAAGCTGCTGTCTGCTGGACTGGAGGATCCACACTGGAGACTGGACACACTCAGGTATGAAGAGACAACAAGAACTTACTGTCACACTAACAGGCTGAGGACTGTTGATTCACAGTCTGAACCAGCAGCACTGCTGATAACAGTGAAGACAGTAACTCTCAGTAAATGTGCTGAGAGTCCCTGAGACTGACCTCCTAACTGATACCAGACCAGGACCTGGTGTTGATCATTTGATGAATATGACAAACATTCTTTCTGACAAATATGGCCAATAAATAAACTAGAATACAGTACAATAATACGTTTCTTTCTTCCTCCAGGGTGGATCATGGTGGAGAGCAGAGGCTGAAACCTGGTCTGAGGAAGTGTAAGTGTTTGTTCACTTTGATTCATGAAAACTGTGACGCTTCTAAGAATGTAGAATGTTCCGGAGCTCGAGTGGAGAGGGAGAGAAACATTTGTCAGAAAATACATTTGCAAACGGCTCTCGTGGCCACAAATGTCACTCTACAGAAATAATTTCTCCATAGAAACGTAGGAGAATTGTTGGGCTACGCAGCGATATCACTGCTGAAGCTGTCAGACTTGTAGTTTTGGCGGGAGACGCACTGATGCGCCAGGATCAGCCACCGACAGCCCCATCTACTCCCATGTAACCTGGAGAGGAGCACGGGGCACCTGTTCTTTCTCTCTCTCCCCAGGTCACATGTTTTAACTTCACACACTGAAATTGGGCATTCACATGGTCGACAAGATGAGGATGCTCACGGTCATTTGGGCTTTTTGATACCACCTACCGTTTGGCATTAGTGTCCACTAGTTGGAGGGGGTTCATTTAGAGACTTTCTGTGTCTCTCAGCAGTCACTCACACACAGACAGAGCACAGCTGCAGTTCATTACTCTGACCTGCAGCTGACCCTGGTTGCTTGGCAACCTCAAGCCTGCCTTTGACTAACTTTGTTGAAGTCTGTGTGCTGCTGCAGGGTCAGTAATAATGTATGTCACACACACTGTGTTTATTTCCACAGTTTACAGTCTGTCTTGTTCTCTCCATCAGATGCCTGTGAACTCACAGTGGACACAAACACAGTGAACACAAACCTCAAACTGTCAGACAACAACAGGAAGGTGACAGTCGAGACAGAGGAGCAGCCATATCATGATCATGCAGAGAGGTTTGCGTACTGGCCTCAGCTGCTGTGTAGAGATGGTCTGACTGGTCGCTGTTACTGGGAGGTCGAGTGGAGTGGAGAAGTTGACGTATCAGTGAGTTACAGAAGAATCATGAGGAGAGGAGACAGTGATGACTGTTTGTTTGGATGGAACGATCAGTCCTGGAGTCTGCAGTGTTCTGATGGTGGTCGTTACTCTGTCTGTCACAATAAGAGAAAAACATTGCTCTCCTCCTCCTCCTCCTCCTCCTCTTCCTCCTCCTCCTCCTCCTCCTCCTCCTCCTCGCTCTCCAACAGAGTAGCAGTGTATGTGGACTGTCCTGCTGGCTCTCTGTCCTTCTACAGAGTCTGCTCTGACACACTGATCCACCTCCACACCTTCAGCACCACATTCACTGAACTTCTTTATCCTGGGTTCAGGGTCTGGTCAACTGGTTCCTCAGTGTGTCTGTGTCCTCTATAAGACAAAGAGTTCAAGTTCATTTGTTCAAGAGATGAAAGTCTTAAAACGCTTCCATCAGTTAAACATTGAAGCTGAAACTGTACTGAGAATGAAATTCATTCGAGTTTTATTTCATCTGACTTGGATCCCGACTTCATGACACTCTCTGACGGCTGTTTGTTGAACATTGATCTTCAATAAACGCTTATGAATATCTGTAAATAATATAGATTGGGGCTGCTATCTCATCCAATTGAATATTACAAGAAATGTATATAATGTATAGAAGTATCCCAGATACTTGAATTTCTCTCCTCTTCCTGAAGATACCTGTGAGCCTTCCTCAGCTGGACTGTAAGATTGTGACAAAAATACTGTCATCACGTTGTCAGACATTATAGAAGGTGATCAAGGTTTCATTAAGACAGGTTGATAGCATGTGAAGGATCATAGGTTGCGTCCTGGCTTCTCTAACTGGGTGAAGATGCTTCATTGTAGCATTCAGGGCAGGCAGAGGGCACGAGAGAGTTACACATGCTGATGATAGCAGAGGTATTTCACCTTAATGTACTACCTACTTGAACAACCCTGCACAGGCGTATAATACCTCAAGACTGCTGCACTCCTCCAGTGAACAAAGCCTGGCTCCTCCACCTGTTTGTTCAGGAAAATCCAGTACCCCTGTACCTTCACAGACCTCCTGAAGACTTCCAGCTCTTCAGAGAGGACCTCCTCTACAACACTACCAACACCTGGACATGACACATCCAGCCCTTTAAGAATTGCCACAGCTGTACCTCGACTGTTCCCTTCTCTGTAAGTCGCTTTGGATAAAAGCGTAAACGTACAAAGTCAAATTCTAGATAGACATTCTCGGATATCTATGCTAATATCAGATACGTCACTCTGGGCTTCAAGTTTCGACCTTCAGGTATGAAATATTGGCTGACGCTGCTTAACATCCACCTGTGTGGACATGCTGGTTTGGACCCAGCCAGCCCAGCTGCTGGCAGGAGCCGGACCGGTACCAGCTCAGCTGTGTGAGGTCATCTGCAGCTGTCTGATTCATCTACAAGGTGACAACGTGACGTCAGGTAAGCCTGTGTGGAGCTCCTCAGAACGACTCATTCATGAACGTGTGCACGCTGCTCATACGAAAGATCCAATGAGAGCGTGAATGAATAAAAACGCCAATATTAAAAACAAATTCACGTGAAAAAGACAGATCAGCTGAAATGAAACACATATAACATAACATACATGTATAACATAACATACATGTATAACATACATGTACAACATAACATACATGTACAACATAACATACATGTATAACATACATGTATAACATAACATACATGTATGTTATGTTATACATGTATGTTATGTTATACATGTATAACATACATGTATAACATAACATACATGTATAACACAACATACATGTACAACATAACATACATGTATAACATACATGTATAACATAACATACATGTATAACATAACATACATGTATAACATACATGTATAACATAACATACATGTATAACATACATGTACAACATAACATACATGTATAACATACATGTACAACATAACATACATGTACAACATAACATACATGTATAACATACATGTATAACATAACATACATGTATAACATACATGTACAACATAACATACATGTATAACATACATGTACAACATAACATACATGTACAACATAACATACATGTATAACATACATGTATAACATAACATACATGTACAACATAATATACATGTATAACATACATGTATAACATAACATACATGTATAACATAACATACATGTATAACATAACATACATGTATAACATACATGTACAACATAACATACATGTATAACATAACATACATGTACAACATAACATACATGTATAACATACATGTACAACATAACATACATGTATAACATACATGTATAACATAACATACATGTATAACATAACATACATGTATAACATAACATACATGTATAACATACATGTACAACATAACATACATGTATAACATAACATACATGTACAACATAACATACATGTACAACATAACATACATGTATAACATAACATACATGTACAACATAACATACATGTACAACATAACATACATGTATAACATAACATACATGTACAACATAACATACATGTATAACATAACATACATGTATAACATAACATACATGTATAACATAACATACATGTATAACATACATGTACAACATAACATACATGTATAACATAACATACATGTACATCCACATGATCTGAGCACTCTGGCTGATCTTTGTGATGAAGCATGACTCTTTGCTGGTTTTATGTACGGTGCGAAACAAAATTCTGGACACAGATTTGCAGACAAAATATTAACAGAAAGTAAATGTAGTAAATCTGGTGACTGACTGATCGGTCTGTTCTGGATAGACTGTACGGAGCGAGCTGTCTAACGTGGATTTATGTTCCGTGTTTCAGTCTTTGAAGAACACTGACCAGGAAGGACAGAGAATAAAAGTCACCTTTACGTCAATCTTTGACATTATTAAAGCAACACGTAACATACACACACATACACACACACACCTCTCTAGAGTAAAAATAAAAAGGCTGGAATGTGTTGGCTGATAATCAGTCAGCACAGATAAACTCTGTCACCTCTCTGCTGGGCTGGAAGCGGCTGTGAACACAGTCTGCCAGGAGACATTTGGTTTGTTCTTAACTGTCCACTGGGGACAAAATGTCTTTATAAAACAATAAGAGTGTCCTTTCCTGTCCAGCTCAGTCAACTGTGACTCAACATCAATCAACAAACAGCCTGCAGCCTGCAGACAGTGTTCAGGGAATAATATGTATGCAGGCTCAGGCTCTGAATATTCTGTCCGATCAACACATGCATTTATGTTCACCAGTTTGTCCTGAGGGGGGCGCCAGAGGAAAACTCGTGTTCTATTTCCTCAACAAGTGAATCAGACAGGAAGCAACCGTCTGAACGTTAACCGACACAAAGCTAAAAGTTTATTTAAATCCAGCAAGTGATGAACATTCATTTGTTTCTGTGATCTCTGTCACAGCTCATGCAAACAGTTTGTCCCATCTGGATTAGTCACTGCATCTTTCTCAGTGTTGAATAACAATAATAATAATCATTGTTTTCATGATTCATTAATCTGACCATCGTTTTCACAGTTATTGTCAAATGGTCTTTACTTCCAGACTACATTTATTGTTCCCAGCTTACAGCAAATGTTTCTCAAACTGATTATATGTGATGATATAATCATGCAAACTGAGCATCGAGCCTCTGAATAGAATCTGGTTTCAAAGTTTGTATTTCAAATATTCTAATATGTATATTAATATTGTAGCACACACAGCTGTGGACCTCGAACTCCTTCATATTGAACCTCTTCAGGACCTTGTGGCTTGTGGACCAGTCTCACCTTCTCCACGTGAACCAAGTGGAACATCACTGCTGTGAAGGTGTGTGTGTGTGTGTGTGTGTGTGTGTGTGTGTGTGTGTGGAGGGGGTCAACACTTATCCCAGCATTCCTGCCTGTTGTGGCCCATCGGCGTCACCAGCCCACTGTTCGGTGTTATCTCGTCCGCGTGTTGCGGGGACGAGGAGCTGCTGGATGGCCCCGGGCCCCGCAGAGCCTTGTATGGCCATGGCCCGCTGGGAGACGGACGATAAGCAGCTCAGAGGCAGCTATGCGGCCATGTTTAGAACCATGTCTGTTTCTGTTAAATTTAGAGCGGTTATCGGACGCAGCTCTCCGTCCTGAACGCACTCTCTTCTTCTGCTGCTGCTGCATCAGGACCTGAGGTGAGTACCGGCTCAGAGAAGGGACAAAAAGGAACCGACTTCCATCCAGCTGCGATCAGATGTAGTGAGCTGCTGCTGATATTGTTGCTGTTTCAGTGATGCTGTGCTGTAATATTCCATGTTATCGTGAAGCCATTATCTTAATGAGTATAGCCCTAATGATCTCGATGTCATGTGATGATAGAGAAGATCCAACAATGCTGTGACGTTTAGCAGTTTCGTGATGGTCGTGTGTCAGTCAGACTCTGGTTTTCCATTAATCCGTTAATCCAAATATAAAAAGGCTCAAATGAAGTAGCAGCAGAACGTTAAGGTAACGTTAAGGTAACGTTAAGGTAACGTGTTGGATCTGCAGTGGAGGAGGTCTCGGGCCTCCTTCATGAGTCCAGCTCCAGTCATTGGGGGAACTGTTCTTGTGGTGTGAGGTTCTGGTTCTTGGAGGAGTAAAACTCTCCCATCAGGGTCTTTGGCAGGTTGCTGGGTTCTCTCAGAGTTCTGGAGGTCCGCTGTAGTACAGAAGTACTCGCAGTGTGGTCATGATGTGGCTTTGTACTTCTTTTAATGTCACAGTGATGAATTCATGCCGCTGTGTTTCCTGTTGATGTGCAGTGATGTTTGAAGCCTCCGCAGGTGAACAGGTATGATGAGGCAGGTGCACATTGTGGACGTGACGTGTTGCAGCATCAAACTCACAATGAGAGAATATTATAAAGGTTGACATGAAGAACAGAGCTGTCAGGGCAGCTGATGGTTTTCATGCTAACGCTCTGCACTTTGAACCTCGATACATTAATTCACCAAGTTTGAATTAAAGGTCAATTAAAAGTGATCTCACATCGTAGATTAGCTTTAGATTAAGGTTCATGTGGAGACTTTAATAATGATTGATAATTAACTAAGAAGACTGTGATGGGGAGGAGGAGGAGACCGCAGTGTGGTTCTCCAGTGGTGACGGTGTTATTATCAGGCGGTGGTGTTTCTGTTTCTCGTCTCCACGTCACCTGACAGACTTTTATTGTTTGACTGGAGGAGGACGGCTTGTTCAGTGTTCTTCAGTGTTTCTGGCTGCAGGATGAAAACTCTTCTTGTGTTTTTGAGGAGATTCTGATGAAGACATTGTTCACTGTTTTTCTTCTTGGCACTCAGAGTTTTGGTGAGTTTCTGATCTGATAGTATCAGCAAATATGAGTCTGAAGGCATGAATGTGTTATATGTTACAGCGCTGTTGGTGCATCAAATGTTGTTCTGCACTTGAATCTGACTTTAGAAAAGTTGTTTAGAATGAAAATTTCGATAAAATATCATTTTTGATAAATTAGTTTGATCTTAGACGGAAATCATCTGACGAAGGTTAAAATGAAAAATCCCTGAACTTTGTTCTGTGAGCTGCTGTAACGCTGTTTTAATAATTTAATATACATGAATGTTAATCATTTCAATTTGAAAGAAATCAGTATCTAGTTGTGCAGACAGTAAATATAAAATTATTTTGAAATATTAAATGTATAAAACAGTTTCAGTGAGTGATTTTCTTCAAACAGACAGAACAAGAGCTGAAAATCTTCTGTGATCATTGGTAGATGATGTTGGACTAGTTTTAAAGTAACATCAACAGTTAGACTCAGGGACTTTCCCACCGTTGCTCTGCGATCTAAGAGAAGTGAGGGAAGAGCTGCAGGACACTGAAGATGAGTCCTAAACACGATCTGACAGATAGCCCAAGAACTGAACTCTGCTTCTGTGCCTTGCAGGTTTAAGGGAGCTCAAGTGTGACCATGAGCCGAGCCGGGACCCAGTCACTGTTCTCCACCTATCAGCTGCTTTTCTTGTTGACCATCATCTCAATTAAACTTCCATATTCTGCAGCAGGAGGCTCTACTTTGAGCCTCAAGTCCAACAACACGCTGAGCAACCACACCACATGTGGAGGAGCTACCAAGTGCATTGAAGGTGTTATCCTGCCACTATGGACTCCAGTAAACCCGCCCTTCACCGACCGCCTTGCCAGAGCCACCATCTACTTTGTGGGGTTGGCGTACATGTTCTTGGGTGTCTCCATCATCGCTGATCGCTTCATGGCATCCATCGAGGTCATCACCTCCCAGGAGAGACAGATCACCATCAAGAAACCAAACGGTGAGAAGATCACCACGACGGTGCGCGTCTGGAACGAGACTGTGTCCAACCTGACTCTGATGGCGTTGGGTTCCTCCGCCCCAGAAATCCTGCTGTCGGTGGTGGAAGTTTGCGGTCATGGCTTTAACGCCGGCGAGCTGGGCCCCAACACCATCGTGGGAAGTGCTGCCTTCAACATGTTTGTCATCATTGGGCTTTGTGTGTCTGTCATTCCTGAAGGAGAGACCAGGAAGGTGAAGCACCTGAGGGTGTTCTTCGTCACAGCCACCTGGAGTGTCTTTGCATACACCTGGCTTTACCTGATCTTGGCTGTCTTTTCTCCAGGTGTTGTTGATATATGGGAGGGGCTGCTCACTCTCTTCTTCTTCCCCATTTGTGTAGGATTCGCTTATGTGGCTGACCGCAGACTTCTTTTTTACAAATACATGTACAAACGCTACAGAGCAGGCAAGCGTAAAGGAATGATCATCGAAACGGAGGGAGAACCGGAGCTTCCTTCAAAGGTCGACATTGAAATGGATGGGAAAATGCTCAACTCCCACAGAGAAGATTTGGGGTTTGATGTTAAGGAGCTGGATGAAGAGGAGGCCCGCAGAGAGTTGGCCAGGATCCTGAAGGAGCTCAAACAGAAACATCCTGAGAAGGAGATGGAGCATTTGATAGAGCTTGCCAATTACCAAGTTTTAACACAGCAACAAAAGAGTCGGGCTTTCTACCGCTGTCAGGCAACCAGGATCATGACAGGAGCAGGCAACATCCTGAAGAAACATGCCGCTGACCAAGCCAAGAGAGCCACGCAGCGCGATATCTGCACTGAGGTGTCTGTGAGTGATTTTTCCTCCAAGGTGTTCTTTGACCCTGGTACCTACCAGTGTCTGGAGAACTGCGGCAGTGTAGCGCTGAACGTGGTGCGCCGCGGTGGAGACTTAACGAGCACAGTCTCCGTGGATTACCGGACTGAGGACGGAACAGCGAATGCCGGCTCAGACTACCAGTTCACTGAAGGAACTATTGTTTTCAAACCTGGCGAGACCGAAAAGGAAATCCGCATTGACATTATTGATGATGATATCTTTGAGGAAGACGAGCACTTCCTGGTTCACCTCAGCAATGTGAGGATCATCTCAGAGGGTTCTGGCTCATATGAGTACGAGGCAAACCACGTGGACGTCCTCGCAGGTTTAGGTCTGCCGTGCACAGCCACTGTCACCATCTTTGATGACGACCATGCAGGGATCTTTACGTTCGAGGAGCCAGTGGTGACCGTGAGCGAGAGCATCGGGGTGATGGAGGTGAAGGTGATCCGGACCTCCGGAGCTCGCGGTGTTGTGGTGGTGCCATACAAAACCATGGAGGGCACAGCTAAAGGAGGCGGTGAGGACTTTGAGGACACACATGGAGTCCTGGAGTTTGAGAACGACGAGATTTTGTAAGTAGAGATCTCTCATGTCAATACTGCTGAATGATGATGGAGTGTCTGATTTCTCTGCAAAGCTTTCTGGGTATTAGAGTCTTTGTTAATGTCAAAATAAGTTCAAATTGAAAGTATTTCAACAAATCTCACTGTAGCAACAATAATTATTATTATTATATTAATAATAATATTATTATGTTGTAGAATTACAAGATTTCATCTCACATTGCTGCAGATATCTATGAATACAGAAAAGTAAAATCATCTCCATCCACATGCTGCCCACAGATTCTGTATTCATATGCAGATGTCTTTGAATGACCTTTGAATGTGGAACCCTGTTCCTGGTGCTACATACTAAAGCTCCACCTCCACACGGTCATGTGACTGCTAGCCTCAGGTTTACATGCCTCACATAGCAGCTGACTCTTTCCATGTCCGCGGGCAGCAGGAATGTCATTACAACACATTTATTTCCAGAGCATAAACACGGCTGCTGCCTGCGAAGGCAGAGGACAGCGTCTTGAAATGGAAAAGGTGCCACGCTCGTTCTTTGTTTCCGTTTATTAATGAGGACGCTGGCCTGCATTTACACAGAATGAGCTGCTGGGAGATCCTTATATAGACCGATCAGTGATCAGCGTGGACTCAGTACAGGCTCATCAGCACTCATTGCCTCATATTCACTGATTGATATCAGCATCTTCATGCAGCAGAAATCCTGTCGCTCATTTCTAATTTGTCCTGTTTTGTATTTTACTGTTGAAGTGGCTCCTCACACATTGAGTCATTAATGTCACCTGGAGGTCATTAAGGTAGTCACAAGATAAAACACAAATGAGTTAGTTGTGTCCGTAAAGTTCATTCATTTTCGATTGTGTTTGTGATATTTTGTATAAATCAGTATTTAACTGGCCAGTCGACAGCTGTGCTAACAGCCAATCATCATCCAGGTCAGCAGCAGCAGCTAATCTTACTGACTAGTCCAGCAGCAGTCAGCCAGCTCGGCGTCTGTCTTTCAGCCTTTTATTTCACCAAGCTCTCACCAACCACTAAAAGTCAGTCCCAGATTTACTCTTGTCCGGCGGCTTCTTGCTCGCTCACTCTCTCCTTTTCTCTTCTTAGCTTCCTCCGTCAGCGTCCTCTTCACTCTCTGCTCCTCTGCCATCATGTCCATAGAAGCTGCTGAGCCTGGGTACATTGCTAATGTTGGCATGACACTGGCTCCGCTCCCCGTCAGTCCCCGGGCCAGAAAAAACCTTAGTCACACTTTGTATGAAGAGCACATCTATAGTGTGTTATAACACACTCATAAACACACAAAACTGTGACTTAAAATGAATTTTAACGTCAGTGTCTGGTCGATCTTGACTAGTTATAAACCAGAGGTTGACTGATGGAGCTTATAACACATCATGACTACCTGCACTCACCTGTACACACACCTCAACAATCAGTACATTTGGATAGAAATAGTTGGTGCTGTGTGACTTAGTGCCGTAAAGCGTTACGTACTTCTCCCGACCCGGAGCCCAAAGTTACATAGTGTGAGAACAGACGTACGACTGACAGAGACACCGTTCACCTGATCACAGGTCACCTGATCACAGGTCACCTGATCACAGGTCAGCTGATCACAGGTCACCTGATCACAGGTCAGCTGATCACAGGTCACCTGATCACAGGTCACCTGATCACAGGTCAGCTGATCACAGGTCACCTGATCACAGGTCACCTGATCACAGGTCAGCTGATCACAGGTCACCTGATCACAGGTCAGCTGATCACAGGTCAGCTGATCACAATATGATATGTTCTCATCAGAGCTGCTCTGTTTATGCTGCTTAAATAAAGCAGGCGGGCTGTACTACTCGACCACTTCCTCCAGTATCAGTTATTGATCATCAGGATGACTTCTTATGACTTCATTATTATCTATTCATGGCAAAACTACATTCCCATCAGCCCCAGCTGCACTTTTAGTTAGCATGCTAACATGCTAAGCTACAATGCTGAACTTGTCAAACATCATTACTGTGAGCTTGTTAGCATGCTGATGGTTGGTTTCTGGTTTGTTGGATGTTCTCCTGCTTGCTGAGTGTGAGTTGATTTCCAGCTCGGTGTCTCTGGTCGCGCTGTTCATCCAGACGGGCTGGTGGTGTGTTGGGCAGATAAACATCACGCCGCTGTCGGCCTTATTAGGGCAGCCTGTGCTGAGCAGCAGCAGGACCCTGCTCATCGTCCAGGGCTCGGCCCATAAAGCAGACAGATGACTGCAGCCGGTTCCTCTCAGATCCGATCACAGGGGAGGTCGCTGCTGGCCGGCAGCCAGCCTCCGTCCTCATCGCGCTTTTCATTTCAACCTCTGTCTGTTTCCCTCCAAAGAACACTGACTGTAAACCTGCAGACAGCATACGCAGACGTGAAGCTGCATCAGCTGATTTTATAGTGACATTAAATCAGAGTCTGTGTCTGATTGTCTCTGATGGTTGTCAAGTCAAACAATTCTCTCCAACTCTGCAGACTTGTTCAGTTTTTGGCACTTCCTGTGTTGGCTTCACTTCACACTGAGCAGTTCTACCTGACAGGTGAGGAGTCTCAGGTATTTACCTCTGTGGGGTCATGCTAACAGCTAAAGCTAAAGTGATGACACATTGAGAGGCATGTGATTCATGGACGCAAATATGGACCGCCAGGCGAGGTAAAACGTGACACTGACACGGCATCCTCTGGTGGATCAGCATCTCTATTACACGTTTGTACCCAAACTACAAGACGACAATGTGTGTGTGATTTCTGATTATCAGGAAACGACCGAACAACGAGGTCAGACACCTCAACAGAAACCGCAGAACAGTCTGCTGACATTAAATAAACATGGACATGGATGAAGAAGATTTTCCACACTACTGGCACACACAGACACTCCGTCTGCTCACCTGTCCGTCTGCTCACCTGTCCGTCTGCTCTCCTCTCCGTCTGCTCACCTCTCCGTCTGCTCTCCTCTCCGTCTGCTCACCTGTCCGTCTGCTCTCCTCATCGTCTGCTCACCTCTCCGTCTGCTCACCTCTCCGTCTGCTCACCTCTCCGTCTGCGCTCCTGTCCGTCTGCTCACCTCTCCGTCTGCTCACCTGTCCGTCTGCTCACCTCTCCGTCTGCTCTCCTCTCCGTCTGCTCTCCTGTCCGTCTGCTCACCTCTCCGTCTGCTCTCCTCTCCGTCTGCTCTCCTGTCCGTCTGCTCACCTCTCCGTCTGCTCTCCTGTCCGTCTGCTCACCTCTCCGTCTGCTCTCCTCTCCGTCTGCTCTCCTCTCCGTCTGCTCTCCTCTCCGTCTGCTCACCTCTCCGTCTGCGCTCCTCTCCGTCTGCTCTCCTCTCCGTCTGCTCTCCTCTCCGTCTGCTCTCCTCTCCGTCTGCTCTCCTCTCCGTCTGCTCTCCTCTCTGTCTGCTCTCCTCTCCGTCTGCTCTCCTCTCTGTCTGCTCTCCTCTCCGTCTGCTGCTGTCTTATTCGTTTGCAAACTTTCCATCTTTTTTTTCTGTTTCAGCAAAACGGTTCAGATCAATATAATTGATGATGAAGAATATGAGAAAAACAAGAACTTCTTCTTAGAGATGGGCGAGCCTCAGCTGCTGGAGATGAGTGAGAGGAAAGGTGGGGGCATCACGTTCCTGTGCTGTAATCCCGGCCCCCTTACTAATGACCTTTAACCTGTCAATCAAAACTCACCTGAAAACCGTTAAAGTCACAATGAACTCTCCAGTGTGACGTCACTTCCTGCTCACTTCCTGATCATCTCGTTATCTGCATACAGGAGCTGCTAACGCTGCTAATTCACAATACATACAACACACATTAAACTTCCTGTTTATATCCACCCAAAGCATTATGGGAAGTGCAGTTCCACACATATTACAGCTGTCCAGATGTGGACAAACACAAAGTTAAAGTTTGGGCAATGATTGGCGAGCGTCTCTCCACTCACACGGTGTCAGAGCAGATCAAGCTGACAGGAAGTCAGAGACGGAGAACCAAGTCAATTTTCAAAATAAAACACTGTGACTCTAATGTCAGCGAGTTCAATGTGTCTGCAGGACAGATGAAGTGAGGTCACTTCCTCCTTATCCTTGTATGATGTTGCCATGGTAACTCTGACACCATAACGACGGAGTCCTGTCAGTTTGTGTCTGTCGGCCATGATGAGTGTGTTTGAATGAGTGTTGCTGAACTAATGCATGACCCCTGACCCCTGACCCCTCTCCCACTGTTGTTGTCTGCACTGTCATCCACAGGAAGACAATAAGTGTTAGAATAATTGACCACGAGGAGTACGATAAGCAGGCCAGCTTCTACATAGAGCTGAAGGAGCCATATTGGAACAGGAGGAGATGGAAAGGTGTGAAGAGGCACCTTGACCTCTCTGTTGACCTTTAACCTTTCCATCGATGACCTTCAGGCACTCTTTTCCTGCTTTTGCTCTGTTTACTTCATCTGTCGCTGTGCTGCCTCCTCTGATTGGTCAGAGCTCAGTTGGACTGGTTAAGTCTGGTTTGGACTAGTTGAGATTAATTCAGAGACTTTAAGTTTAAGGTTAAGACTTGTTAAGACTGGTTAAGACCAGTCAGACCAGTCCAAACTAATCGGTTTAGTTTGGGCTGGCTGGGAATGATTAAAAATCCTAGGAACTAATTGGGACAGGTGTGAATAGGTGTGGACATGTAAGGACACGTGTGGACAGATGTACACAGGTGTGCAAAGGTTAGGACAGGTGTGAACATGTTAGGACAGGTGTGCACAGGTTAGGACAGGTGTGCACAGGTTAGGACAGGTGTGAACATGTAAGGACAGGTGTGGACAGGTCTGCACAGGTTAGGACAGGTCTGCACAGGTTAGGACAGGTCTGCACAGGTTAGGACAGGTGTGAACATGTAAGGACAGGTGTGGACATGTAAGGACAGGTGTGGACAGGTCTGCACAGGTTAGGACAGGTGTGAACATGTAAGGACAGGTGTGGACATGTAAGGACAGGTGTGGACAGGTCTGCACAGGTTAGGACAGGTCTGCACAGGTTAGGACAGGTGTGGACATGTAAGGACACATGTGGACAGATGTACACAGGTGTGGACATGTTAGAACAGGTTAGTACAGGTGTGGACAGGTCTGCACAGGTTAGGACAGGTGTGTACAGGTTAGGACAGGTGTGCACAGGTTAGGACAGGTGTGTACAGGTTAGGACAGGTGTGCACAGGTTAGGGCAGGTGTGGACATGTAAGGACAGGTCTGCACAGGTTAGGACAGGTCTGCACAGGTTAGGACAGGTGTGTACAGGTTAGGACAGGTGTGTACAGGTTAGGACAGGTGTGGACATGTAAGGACAGGTCTGCACAGGTTAGGACAGGTCTGCACAGGTTAGGACAGGTGTGTACAGGTTAGGACAGGTCTGCACAGGTTAGGGCAGGTGTGCACAGGTTAGGGCAGGTGTGGACATGTAAGGACAGGTCTGCACAGGTTAGGACAGGTGTGGACATGTAAGGACAGGTCTGCACACGTTAGGACAGGTGTGGACATGTAAGGACAGGTCTGCACAGGTTAGGACAGGTCTGCACAGGTTAGGACAGGTGTGTACAGGTTAGGGCAGGTGTGGACATGTAAGGACAGGTCTGCACAGGTTAGGACAGGTGTGGACATGTAAGGACAGGTCTGCACAGGTTAGGACAGGTCTGCACAGGTTAGGACAGGTGTGTACAGGTTAGGGCAGGTGTGGACATGTAAGGACAGGTCTGCACAGGTTAGGACAGGTCTGCACAGGTTAGGACAGGTGTGTACAGGTTAGGACCGGTGTGCACAGGTTAGCTACGTTGAGAACATCTGAGCTGTCGTGGTCGGCTGATCTGCTTCCTGTTTTATTCTCTGATTTCTGTCTCCTCTGTTTCCTTCTCAGCTGTGTTGCTTCAAGAAGTCGGTAAGCTTGTTTCCTGTTTCTCTTCATTCAGTCTTCGTCTCTGTCGGCACTGAAACGGCGCCACCTTCTGTGGACTTATAGAAATGATTTCTTTAAGTGAATTCAATAAATTCTGACTTCTTGTTTCTTTAAACTTTCAGGTGGATTCGTCAGAACAGGTGAGTGAAGTCAGACATTCTGTCTCATGATGACTTCATCACTTCCTGTTGATGTGAGTTAACGTGTCCTTCCTGTACGACTTCTCATTAGACAAACAGCTGTATGGTAAGACACCTCTGAACGGTGGTACGATAACAGACATGCAGCACATGGATGTCACGGTGAAACTCTCATTTCTTACTGTGTGGAGATACAAAGATGAAATGTCCTTCAAAGCAGGAAACAGATTTCATCTCACCATAACAACCTGTGCATGAACCGAATTCAGAGAAACATAAACCTGAATCAAATATCTAAATAAATAACCTCCACCTACTTGTTAAATGAGTCTGTCTTTGATACTATGTCCAAGTTAAGACATAATACAGATGTCTGCTGATGAGAACATCTGGATACACACTGCACACATCAGTGTTCCTTTGTTGCAGTCAGAGAACCTGTGTGTAGTCCAAAAGCTTCCTCAAGGAACCTTCAGTGTTTCCACTGGAACGTGATCTGTGGAGAACGTCTGAAGGTTCTGGAAGACGTTTGTCACAGAGTGTCCTCAAACACTGACCGTGGATCAGTTCACTAACATGCTGACAGTGTCTGGGCGAGAGAATATGTTGATGATTTAAAAGCAGAGTGCAAACGTGACGATCTTAGCGGTGGACCACTTGCTCATGTGTCGATGAAGAACTCAGCTAGCTGATGTGAACTGCAGGACACATCGATCATCGACACTTTGAACACACCTCGCAGCGTCTTGTTTTCTCCGGCTGACGTCTGTCTGAGGGTCGCCTGGCCATCAGTCAGTCATCGGACATGCTGTGACGCTCTGACAGTACGTCTGCCTCAATAAGACTCGTTATGTTTCTCTTACCTTACAATCAGATTTTATATCTTCAGATGCTGCACACAGTCCTGCATCTTATCAATGTTTACATCACAAAGTCTGGTACTGTAACGTTATTCACTGTTGGTCTCAGAGGCAGTGCTCCGTCCAGTCCAGACCGGCTGCCCAGCCCGGTTCTGTTAGCATGCTAACGGCAGATTCAGTTAGCAGCAGCTAATTAGCGAGTGGTTATGCTGAAGCTGTCCATCATCAAGTGTGTAAATCACAGAGAGTTGAAGCTGTCGGAGGACATCAGAGGGAAAAGCAGCAATGACTAAAAATCTGACCCAGTCTGAATAAAGTTCTGTGGTTCTGGTTCTGTTCAGTAATCAGTGAGGCCCGGGCAGAGATGACTGCAGCAGCCCCACAGTCACTCAGACTGGATCAAACAGGAAGCACTCCGCTCCGGCGTCAGAAGAGAGAAAGCGTTTGATTGGATGTTAAAATTAGGACACGCCCCCTTACCCAAGTGCAGGATGACATCATCAACGAGTTTTTCTGGTTTATCAGGAAATGACAAACTCTAAAATACCTGAAGAACACCTGAAGACATCAGTCACCTGATCCTGACGGGTCTCATGTCTGACTGCATGCTTTGCACATCATTCACTGTGACCTCGTCTCCTCACCAAGTGACCCGATCTCTAACCCCCTCCACCGCTGAGGCTGATGGGAGACGTTGCTGATGTTACATTGACACATTCTGTGTCACCAGCAGATGTTGATTGGTCACAGGTTCTGTTAGACGTGAAGTTCAGGTCTTTTTTTCTTCAGTGTTGTTGTTGTTGGATGATATGATGTTTCAACTCAGCGACTCAAGGTGTCTTTTTTCAGTACAATCAGTCTGTGTTCACCTGTTCAGGCAGAGACGTCTACAGGAAGGTCCAGGGACGAGACCACCCTGCCCCCTCCACCATCGTCAACATCACAGGTACGTCCATCCGACCTTCAGTCTGCATGTCCACTGCCTGTTTGTTCATCTACCCTTCCTTAAGTTTATCTGTCCGCTCGTCTGCCTATCAGCCCTCTGTCCATCCATTCAATCAGTCTAGACCGTGAGACAGACTCAACATGAGCAAGAAGAAAAACCTTGAGCAGAACCCGAATAATGGTGGACGACATCTGCAAGGAACAGATCAGTGCAGAGAGACAAAGATGAATAGCAGAAATAATAAGTGCATCATGGGAAGTGTAGTCCTATGGCAGCATAACTACGGGATGACCTGAGCCAGCACCAACTATGAGCTCTATCAAACAGGAAAGCCTTCAGTCTACTCTTGAAGGTGGTGACCGTGTCTGCCTCCTGAACACAGAAAGGTAGTTTGTTCCACAGAAGAGGAACTTGATAGCTGAAAGCTCTGGCTCCCAGTCTACTTTTGGAAACTATAGGAACCACAAGGAACCCTGAAGAACCATGAGGAACCAAGATGAACCCTGAAGAACCAAGAGGAACCCTGAAGAACCATGAAGAATCATGAGGAACCCTGAAGAACCACGAGGAACCAAGATGAACCCTGAAGAACCATGAAGAACCATGAGGAACCCTGAAGAACCATGAGGAACCAAGATGAACCCTTAAGAACCAAGAGGAACCCAGCATATTGGGGGCGCAGTGTTCTAGAGGCGTAGTAAGGTACTATGAGTTCTTTTAGATATGATGGTGCCTGGCCATGAAGAGCTTTGTATGTAAGGAGAAGAACTTTAAATTCTATTCTAGATTTAACAGGTAGCCAATGCAACGAAGCCACAATGGGAGAGATGTGATCTCTGATCTTGGTTCCTGTCAGACACTGTAATAATAAGGTGAGGAGATCCACCTGGATCCACCAGACCAGAACTGAGAGGCTCAGGAAGACCACTAGGGTCCTCAATGAGTACACTTTAGTTGTTAGACTGTTAAGATTATTTATTTAGTTCTATTACAATGTATCCATCCGTCTGTCCATCAGTCTTCAGGGATGGCAGTCTCACCATCAGTCTTTCTCTGTCTTTTTGTCAGAGGAGGATGGCGAGGACGTTTTGACCAAGAAGGAGGAAGAGGAGAGGCGGATTGCCGAGATGGGCAAGCCGACGCTGGGCGAGCACGTCAAACTGGAGGTCGTCATCGAGGAGTCATACGAGTTCAAGGTGGGATGAGTTCCTGTCACGATTAAAGGTCCAGTGGGTAGAACTTATAGGCAGATTACAAGCCCCTCGAGAAACAGTGGAAATTGTGATCTAGTTTAGTTTGTCTGTTCTGGGCTCCTGTAGAAACATGGCATAGAAAAGGAGCCACAGCGTCTACAAAAACAGATTTTCAAATGATTAAACACTCAGTTGTGAAGATTATTAATCTGTTTTCAAACTGATGGGATGATTTGTAAAGGGATCAGCATAAACACGAGATAGTTTCCTGTGAACCTGCTGCTGTCTTTCAGAGCACCGTAGATAAACTTCTTAAGAAGACCAACCTGGCTCTGGTGATCGGGACAAACAGCTGGAGAGAACAATTTGTGGAAGCTATCACAGTCAGCTCTGGTAAGAACTTAAAAAAGGTCATGTGGTGTAGCACAAGAGGGAAAAGTGTGGTTAAGAAACAGGCTCCATTATTGGCATTAAAAACTCAAATTTGAGGTCTTTGGAGAAGTTCCTCACCACACTTTAATCACTGCTGGCTCTGCCTCCCTCTCCTGCCCAGGTGATGATGATGACGATGACTGTGGCGAGGAAAAGCTGCCCTCCTGTTTTGACTACGTCATGCACTTCCTCACGGTCTTCTGGAAGCTTCTGTTCGCCTTTGTTCCTCCCACCGACTACTGGAATGGTTGGGCCTGCTTCGTCGTCTCTATCTCTGTCATCGGCCTCTTGACGGCAGTGATCGGTGACCTGGCGTCACATTTCGGCTGCACGGTTGGCCTCAAAGACTCCGTCACGGCTGTGGTGTTCGTAGCTTTAGGCACATCTGTACCAGGTAACCCCGGTCATGCTGGATTCTCACACTAAACTTCAGGCACAGCCTTCTAGTTTGAATAAAACTTCTTTTTAAATTGTCAATAGTCAACAAGTTTCTGAAACCGATGTGGACACCTGAAAGTGTAAGTCAGGTGTGATAGAAGTTCTGCAGAACAAGTTCAATGTCATTGTAGTTGACCAGACTTGCATAGTTGCTAAATGACTCGGGGTCACTGACACCTTTAAAAGTGGATCACTTGGCTTGAGGTCACCTGAGCGCAGCTGTCGTTAAGTTCAGATCTTCTCAAGCTAAATGTGCATGAGGTAACACTGGACAAGAGTATTCACCTCAAAATACACTGTTGACAATGATGATGTGGTGAAAGCAGGGTCATGAGTTGGGCATATTGCACATATGATGGTCAGACTATGGAGATATGGTTCAGATGTTTAATCCACATAGAAGAGCCTAAATGTTGTAATGATTGGTCCACATATAAGTGTCAGATACAGCAGTATTAGACCACATTGGCTCAGTTGTTGAGTGTCTTTTGGATCAAAAACAGGCAGTAAACTAAGCTTTGACCTCTGACCTTTATGTTTCCTACCACAGACACTTTTGCCAGTAAGGTGGCAGCCATCCAGGACCAATATGCTGACGCCTCCATTGGCAACGTGACTGGAAGTAACGCTGTTAATGTCTTCCTGGGTATCGGCGTGGCCTGGTCCATCGCTGCTATCTACCATTACTCCAAAGGCCGGGAGTTCAGGGTTGACCCCGGCACGCTGGCCTTCTCCGTCACACTCTTCACCATCTTTGCCTTCATCTGCATCGCCGTCCTCATCTACCGCCGCCGGCCCGAGATTGGAGGGGAGCTTGGCGGACCCAGAGTCCCCAAGATCCTCACCACCTGCCTGTTCTTCAGCCTGTGGTTAATGTACATTGTCTTCTCCTCACTGGAGGCCTACTGCCACATAAAGGGCTTCTAAAAGTTCTGCTTGGGTCCTGAAACGTCCTTGATGAACAGTTCTGGTGGATTTCAAAATGTTAGATAGATTCCTGCATATTCTGACGGGTTCCTATAACTTCAGTTATTTGTCTAAAGGTTTGGTAGATGTTGGAAGCTTGTGACCATTTGCTGACAGTTGATTGATTCCTTAAGGTTCTGAAGGACATGTAATCGTCCGGACAGGACTGTAACAGATACAATACCTTTACAGAGTCCACCAGAACATTTATTTAATCTGTTCAGAACAACTCTGATTGGGTTCTAAAGATCCCAAAAGTTCCTAAAGGATCAAACAGCTTGTTGACGGTCCCAATGCACTGCTAACAGTTCTAATATGTGTCTGCATAATGTGACAGGTCCCTGTCATTTTTTTAGGGTTTGGATAATCTTTGAAGGATTCTACTGGGTTCTGATGGGTTCTTATGTTTCTTTTATTGATATCAATGTTCAGATAAATCTCTAAAGGTTGTTGCTGGCTGCTGACAGTTGATGGAGTCCTGCATGATGTGCCAGGTTCTTATATTTTCAAAGGTTTGGATTAACTTTTAATGGTTCTGCTTGGTTCTGAGTGAAGTTCCTGAAAATCTTGCTGTATGTCTAAAGGTTGTTCTTTTAAAACACATAGATTGCTACATATAGTGACTGTATAAACCTCTAAGGAGTCCAATGGGTTCTGAAAGGTTCTTCATAGTCTAACTGGTTCCTAACATTTTCTGACAGCTGACTGAAGGCTCTGATGTAACAGTTCTAACAGTATAATTTCATTCTGACTGAGGAGTTCTTTCAGGTTCTTTAAAGGTTCTGTCAGGTTCCAAACATATTTGAGGTACCTGACAGGTTCTCCATGTTCTTGACGGTCCTGATGGATTTCTAAAGGTTACTGATTCCTGAGACGTCTTCTTGACTTGGACTGTCCTCTGGCTGTTAAATGCTGATGCTGGACTACCTTCATCTTTGCATACCTCCTGAACATTTACAGACATTTACGTGTTTCATAAATCCTTCTGTACCTTTGAGCAAACTTTGTGATAAACCATTTCAAGTTTTTAGGACTTTGAACCACGTCCACAGTTCGTGATGGCGAGCAGCCGTGCTGACAAAGGAGGCAGTTCACGGTGGTTTGGACTGGATCAGTAGTGATGCACCTAAATGAATATCTGCACTGAGTTTGAACATAGTTATTTGTGTGTGTACGAGGTTCCTGAGTTTGGTGTTGAAGCCATTAAAGGTCCATGAACTCTTTAAAACTCAGTCCAGTTCTGTGAGTGGGTGTCATGATATGATTGGCTGCAGCCTATTGGACGATGTGAACATATGAGTTGTCTGCAGTGTCTCTCCTTCAGCGAGTGACATGTTTTTACTTTTTCGCCCCTCTGATTGGCCCACACTTCCTCTTCCATCAGGCGGTTCACCCTGTCCGCCCTGGATAAAGTCGATGGTGAGTGTTGAACACTTCTCGTCCTCGGTGGACGCCATTTTGTCTCTGTAGCTGACAGGGAGGGACCAGCGGCGTTGAGAAAATGGCGGCTGCGGAAGCTGCTGGAGCTGAAGAGGTGGAGGTGAATACCTCGATACACAAATGATTTGTATTCAGACTGTGGAGGTCAGATGATGAGCTAACGCTGCACGTGGTCACAATTTAGCAACCTAAAATGTGGTCGTCATTTCCTGTAAGTTCACGACAACCGTACTCAAATTGAGATAGTACCTGTTGAAATTATTATGCTACACCAGGAAGTACACAGAGTACTACATAGAAGAGTACTAACAGAAGTATCTGAACTGAAAGTTAAAAAGAGTTTTTGGATTTCGGCTGATGATTGTTGAACACGTCAGCAGGAGGCGCTGCAGCTCATGGAGGAGGTTCAACTTCCTGTTGTCACATCACAGAAATAAAACACATGGTGCCGTCCAACAGTCAGTGAGTCTCAGGAAGGTTCCTCACTGAAGTCTTAACGTGTCTGCCATGATGAAGGAAAGGAGCTTCAATGCTTCCTTTATTATCTCCTTTAGCATAGGATACATGGAGCATCCTTTAGGAAAGGAAAGGAGGTGCATCCTCACACAGTTCCTTAAAATGGACGCAGCGTTCAGTCATTAAACCATCAGTGTGTTTAAACAGTGTGACAGCCTGCAGCAGAGTGTGTGTGAACATGAACACGTGTTGATCATGAAGTGTGTCCTGCTGCGTTCACACACAGTACAAACTGTTTGGAACTGTGCCATCCAGCGTCCTGCAGATCATCATGAAGTTCCTGTTGCTGATTAATCATATATCTTTGCCATAACTTGCTAACATGTTTGTATGTGAGTGGACAGGAGGGTGAGCGACCAGACCAGGTAACAAACACTTCACCTGACTTCAGGTGGACAATATTCATTTATTATTTAACTCTGACGTTGGTGATGACGTCACATTTTTATATTTCCTGCATGAAGCAACACGGTCAGAGCGCGGGGAGGATCCAGGAAGTATCTCAGATGAGTGTTTAGGAGTTAATATTGGACCAACCTTACCCATCATTCCCTGTAGTCAGTCAGACGTTTGTTGCTGCACGCTAACGTCGGCCTCTTGTCTGTGTTCACTTTGGCCACCTCATTAAAGCCCGCCTCTAGCTTGATGTGATTGGCCGCTCTTCTATTTTTATAAGGCAACAGATAAAATCCACAGAGCGCTGTCAGAAGAACACAAAGTCACTTTATTGTTACGATTTACAAAATGGCGCAGCAGCAGCAGCAGCTGAGCATCATGGGTAAGAAAAGGTCACGTTATTCGCTGACACGTCGATCACGTGGAGCTCTCTGTAGCTTTGGTCTCGTTGCTATGACAACAGCTCTACACTACACATAAGCTGCATGATGTTGATTATCAGACACACACACACACACACACACACACTGAGTTCATATAAATAATAAATATCAGCAGGTTGATAGAAAGAATTAAAAAGTTTCTGTTCCAACAGGACGTGAGTGTGAACAGCCAAACCAGGTGTCTGCGCCTCTGGAGGCCGGGTCATGTGACACAGGTGAAAGGGGGAGGAGCTTCAGGGTTTGTTGTAGCCAAAGATCCCAACAGGAAAGTGTTTGACGTGAGTCGGCCACTGAGCGGCGAGCTGGAAAAACTTCACGTCGTTCCACTCGACTCCGTCTACAGAGACTGAGACAGACGGGAGACGCATTAAAGCCCAGACGGATCGCTCGGTACCGGAGGACAAGCGGTCCGATCGGTTCTTTAGAAATACTGAGGCCAGTACAGAGTCTGTCCACCAGAGGGCGCTGACGCTTCCATGCTCTGTGATTTACAGAGTTTCCTGATGGACAGTGAAGTAAACTGCAAGACAACTGTGTGTTGTGTGTGTGTGTGTGTGTGTACCTCTCAGTGTGTGTGTGTGTGTGTGTGTGTGTGTGTGTGTGTACCTCTCAGTGTGTGTGTGTGTGTGTGTGTGTGTGTGTACCTCTGTGTGTGTGTGTGTGTGTGTACCTCTCAGTGTGTGTGTGTGTGTGTGTGTGTGTGTGTACCTCTCAGTGTGTGTGTGTGTGTGTGTGTGTGTGTGTGTGTGTGTGTACCTCTCAGTGTGTGTGTGTGTGTGTGTGTGTGTGTGTGTGTACCTCTCAGTGTGGTGTGTGTGTGTGTGTGTGTGTGTGTGTGTGTACCTCTCAGTGTGTGTTGGTGTTTGGAGGTACAGATCAGTCTGCTGATTCCCTCGATCAGCTGACTCCTTGACTCCGCCTCCTTCTCCTTCATCTTCTTACTGAGGAACATGACTGACAAACACACCTTCGTCATCGTCATCATCTCCCCCTCCTCCTCCTCCCCCTCCTCCTCCCCCTCCTCCTCCCCCCCCTCTCCCTCCTCCTCCTCCTCCCTCCCCCTCCTCCCCCCCCTCCTCTCCCTCCTCCTCCCCCCCTCTCCCCCCCTCCTCCTCCTCCCCCTCCTCCTCCTCCTTCTCCTCCCCCTCCTCCTCCCCCCCTCCTCTCCCTCCTCCTCCCCCCCTCTCCCCCCTCCTCCTGCCTCCCCCTCCTCCTCCTCCTTCTCCTCCCCCTCCTCCTCCCCCCCTCTCCCTCCTCCTCCTCCTCCCCCTCCTCCTCCTCACCTTTCTTGTTCTTCTCCTTTGTCACCACCGTCATGCTCATCAGTTCTCCTCCGCTGAGCCTCGACACCTGCAGACTTCGGAAGTTGCTCTTCAGTGTGTTCTTCATCCCCACCTCCTTCCTCCTCTCTCCTCCTCCACCTCCTCCGAGCTGACTGCTCCAGTAGTCCACCTGCAGACCCATCACTTCCCCTGGGCAGCTGATTGAGGAGGTGGAGGAGGACAGAGGTCAGAGTTCTCATCAGAGAGTAAGACAAAAGGTTCTGCTGTGAACAGGAAGTACCTCATGGAGGGGGAGGGAGGAGGTGTGGAGGCGATGGTGATTGGTGCGCCTGATTGGGAGGGAGGAGATCCCAGTGTGATGTCATCAGAGTCGACTGTGGGGAGAGAAGCAGGTGAACAGTGAGGTGATGGGGGGGGGGGGGGGGGCGGGGCAGGTGACAGGTGAGTGTGGACTACCTGAGGTGGACAGGAAGTTCTGCTCCACGACGCCGACCTTCACCAGCTGAAACAGACACAAGACTTCAGTCTCCATGGTAACAAACAGCCATCTCCACGGCGACAAGGACATTTAATCAACAAACAAGTGTCAGTTCAGACAGGAAGTGATGTCACAGCACAGTATAAACAGTGTGTGGACAGTGGGCGGGTCTGAGCGGTGCTGCTGGAGCGGTCGGAGCAGCTCATTGGAGTTCTTACCCCGATAAAAGGAACAAACTTCTGACAGGAGTCGTCGTCCGGGCTGCAGAAGAAGAAGAAGAGTTCACACATCAGCAGGAAACACACACACGGTCTGACTGACTCCTCCAGGTGAGCTTCAGAGTTTAGACGTGTCCTGAAGATCCTGAAGGA